>WSXT02010488.1:0-14640 GCA_011762715.2 Neuroterus valhalla | reverse complement strand
ATTTCATCAAATCCGCGAAAGTCAATTTTCACATAAAACCAATACCTTCTCATTCAGAATGAGAATGTAAAAAATTATTTGAATAAATAAAATAGTTATACAATTTTTTTATTGTTCTTGATAGTTCAACATCCGTGAATGTGAAGTAATGTTTTAACCTGAGATGTCAACATCATTGCTTACAACCAAATAGTTGCACTTATGTGAAAGAAAACATCCTACCAAGAAGAGCAATTTTGTCCCAAAAAATACGAGTTTTCGAGAAACTACATCAATGTTTAACAAAATTTTTGTATTATTAAACAAATGCGACGAATCATCATAATAGTTTTATACTTGGAAAAAATTATATTTTCCGATTCCGATCTGGATTCCAATTACCATTAATTTCTATGTGTATATTTATCAATCTTCCAGGACTTATATAATTCATAAAATCTTGTACATTGAAAAACTCGAAATAATTCAATGACAAAGTCTCAATATAACATTTAAATGAAACAAGTCAAAAAAATATTCGGCATCGGAGAAATAAAATTAGATGTGACTCTGGGCCCCATGAATTTTTACCCAGTACTGGTCGTTTCTCACAAGCGGTAAGAATTTCATTCGCTACTGTAAACGGACCATTTCGGCCGATATTTTTAGCGTGCAACATTCTGCGTCAGGAATCGTATTTTTGTGGTAGCATGATGCAATATCGACCAGAAATGTCGATTTTTTAAACTAAACATGTGGCGCCCTCAAGTGGCGTGACGTCACACGTCATTATGAGAGCTCGAAATACATGCATAATCATGATCAAATCAATGCTAGAAATTAATTATAGAGGTTTTTTGACGCCAAAGGATTTATTTTGAGGAGGAGAAGAGAAATAAAGGTGAAAGGCGAGACATGGAAGATAGTGGGAGTGTATGTGAACGAAAATATGCACGAGAAATCTGAAGAGATCAAAGAATTGATGGAAGATAATGAAGAGGGGATTAGGCTTGTAATGAGAGTAGATTTTAATGTGGAACAGGAGATAGAGGAGGAAAAGAAGGTTAAAAAAAGATTGGCCAAGAAGAATGTGGTTGTTTGATACCCTGGTATGGCCGGTTTCAGGATATGGAGCAGAAATACGGAAATGGAAGGAAAGGGAAGAGATGGAAAGGTTGGAGGAACGATGTGTAAGGTGGACTATATAAGTGGATTAAAGGGCACCTGGATATATGGTGAGAGAGGAAACGCAAAGGAATAAGTTGAGTCCCAGAGCAGGGAAAATGGCATGGAAATTCGGAGAAAAACTAAGAGAAAGGGAGGGGAGTAAGCGGGAGAAAGTCTAAAGAAGGTGGAAGAGAAGAAGTGTGGACTGGTAAATGGAAGGAAGTGGAGATAGAAGATGTAAGAGAGATCGAATATTTGCTATACGAATTGTGAGCAAATGGAGATCATAAGGCACATATGAGAGAAAGAATAAAAAGAAGCGGCAGGGGTAATAAAGCAGGTATGGGGTATAGGGAAAGGAAGATTGGGAAAGGAAAATGTGGTTGTTTCATACCCCGTTATGGACAGTTTTGAGATGTGGAGCAGAAATATCAGTATGGAAAGAAAAGGGAGAGATGGAAAGGTTTTAGAAACGATATGTGAGATGGAGTCAAGGAGTGGATTGGAGGACACCCGGATCAATGGCGAGGAAGGAAATGCAAAGGGCTTAATTAAGTACCAGAGTAGGGAGAGGGTATGGAAATTTGGAGAAAAGCTAAGGGAGGGAAAGGGAGGAGAGTTAGCGAAAGAATGTCTGAAAAATGTAGAAAAATTTGTATGGATTCGGAGATGGAAGGGAGTGAAGATGGAAGAAGTAAAAGAGTTCTAATATTTGGGAAAGTGGCAGGGGTAATTTAGCAGGTATGCGGTACAGGGAAAAAGAAGAATAAAAAAAGAAAAAAAAAAGAATGGGGTTGTTTGACACCATGGTATGGACAGTTTTGGGATATGGAGTAGGAATATTAGGATGGGAGGAAAAGGAAGAGATGGAAAGGTTACAGGAACGATATGTGAGATGGACTATAGGAGTGGATTGGAGGACACCTGGATATATGGTGAGAGAGGAAACGCAAAGGGATAAATCAAGTATCAGAGGAGGGGAGAGGGCTTGGAAATTCGAAGAAAAGCTAGAGGAAAGGGAGAGGAGTTAGCGAAAGAATGTGTGAAGGATGTGTAAGAAAAAAAGTATGGACTGGGAGATGGGCGGGAGTAGAGATAGATGAAGTAAAAGAGTTCAAATCTTTGGGACACACCTTGCAAGCAAATGGAGATTAAAAAGGCACATATAAGAGAAAGAATAGAAAAAGTGGCAGGGGTAATGAAGCAAGTATGGGATACAGGAAAAAGAAGAATAAAAAAAGATTCGGGAAGGAGAGTGTGGTTGTTTAATACCTTGTTATGGACAGTTTTAGGATATAGAACAGAAATATTACGATGGAAGGAGAAGCAAGAGATGGAACAGGGGAGAGGGTATGGAAATTCGAAGAAAAGTTTAAGGTGGGGGATGGAGGCGAATAAGCTAAAGAATGTTCGGAGAAGGTGGAAGAAAGAAGAGGAAGGGGCATTGAATTAACGAAATCAGAAGAAGAAAGAAGGGAGTTCCTTACAGATCGAGATGTAAGAGAGAAATTTGGAGTAACTTTAAAGAATAAGGAGAAAAAGATGAGGAAAGTCAGTTAATAAAAAGATCGGTAAGGATAAAGGAATTAAAATACAATAAATGGTATAAGATAATAAAAAAGGAAGGACCACCAAAGTATATGGAAAAGGGTTAGGGCAAAAGAGTTGGACAAGAACAGCAAAGCTTTAGATTGGGAAACGAAATCAAGGGGGCGATGTATTGTGAATAAGAGGAGAAAAGAAAGTGCAGAATATTTGAATGGGAAGAATAAACATGAACGCATGTATGGGAAGGATGTATAAGAGGAATGGAAGATAAAGGAAGCTGGCAAGAGAACGAAGTAATGATTCTGGGGGAGGAAGGTCACGGGAAGGGGTGGATGAGGGAAATGAAGGACGATAGACGAGCGAATGAGATATAATGGAAAAACTATTGTGTAAAGAAAAAGAGTAAAAGAAAAGCTAAGAGATAATTAATAATCCAAATTTAAAAGTTTTTTGATGCAAATTCATCTTTTTTCGGTTGTTTTCAACCATTTTTTATTTGATTTTAGATTCCTGACTAAAAGTTGAACTTCTTTTAAAAAATGCATTCTTCTTAAGGAAGATTTGTAATTTCAGTTGAAAATTCATATATTCCTCTAATATTTAACTATTCAAGTATTCGGTTGAAAATTCATACATTTTCTTGAGAATTCTTCTTCTTTCGGTAATAAATTGATCTTGTTTGAAAAAAGATCTCTTCTAGTTACAAATTTAACAATGTGTTCAGAACTTGAACTCCTCACTTCTTTCAGTTGATGATCCACGGTTTTAGTTGATAATCTATCTATTTGGGTAAAAATTCGAATATTTGGTTGGAAATTCGTTTATTTCTCTCGGAAAAAAGTTTTTAACAGAAAATTGAAACATTTTTCTCCAAATCAAGAAATGATGTTCTAATTGAATGTAATGTTGACATTGTTGATTTGCAATTCAGATGTTAAATCAATGTTTCATTGCAAATAAATTAACAAAAAATCTGAAAAACGAGAATTAATAGGATAAAAATATTTTCTGTAAAATATACTGAATGTTCAGTGATTTAAATAGTTTCTTCATATTTAACACAAGGAAATCCATAAATCATCCAAACGAAGAAAGGAAAAAGTTTTCCCTTGTGATGTAGGTAATCTTTCTCAATAATTCTTTTTGTGGAGGAATGCCCTCCACAAGACAAAGATCTTAGACGCTTGCCCCCTACATTCAAGAGTTTGTCCATTACGGTTATTTTCGGGCTAGAAGTAGTCAAACAAACTTCTGTTTTGTTTGGAAGGAGTTTTTTTTTTGCTATCAGTTCCTCTTCTAGATAAAATCTATGTTATATTTTTTGTTTGAGTTACTTAATCCTATGAATTACTTTTCATACGGCAAATACAGAAACTTACAACTTATTATAATAATTCAAAACTTAAGGGGTCAACATTTTTTCTTGAATTTTATTCGATAAGAGCTTGAAATTGAATAAAAAACAATGCAAAATATAATATTTTTTCAAATTTCGGGGTTCAAAATTATCGTATTGCATTTCTTCATGGAACGGTGAAGATATTGAGTCCAAACATATTGCACTGCCAACGAAATTGTTGAATTTTTAATAGAAAAATTTCATTTTCAAGCTTATGTGTCGAATTTATTGTAAACAGTTGATCCTTGAACCCAAAAGTATAGAGTTAGAACCAGGGAAGATAATTTATTAATCTTACAGTTGAATTTCTAAAAAACGAAAATATTGATTGTAGACCTAACAGTTGCATTTATAGCCAAATACTTTAATTTTAGAGCAGAGAGACAATTTTTTTAAAAATCAGTTAAAAATTTCAGCCTGCACAGATAAATTTTAGGCATATATTCGATTTTTTATAGCAGAAAGATCAAAGCTTGAGCGGAAAAAACAATTTTTTTAAAGGCGGTTTACAGTGCATTCACCAAATGATTCATTTTTTAGGCAAAAGAGTCGATTTTTTAACAGAATAATTGTATGTCAATGGAATGGGTTTAATATCTAACTCATTAATTGAATTTCTATTCGAATTTTTGAATTTCCAACTGAAGTAATAAATTTCCAATTGAAAAAATGAAATTCATTTAGCAATACTGAATGTAAGAGTTGATATTAAAATCCAAAAAGACGAATTTCCAGCAAAAGATTAACTTTTTGAAAATAATAATTGAATGTTTGACAAAAATGTTGAATTCTTGATACATTTTTCAACAAAAAAAACGGATTTTCTTTTCGAAATTTTCAAGTTTTTCACTTAATAGTTGAATTTTGAGAATTTTTATAAATGATGAAGAAAACAGTTGAATTCTCAAGTGAAGTGATGAATATTTATAATAACATTATTTTTTACGAAGATTTTCAATTTTTCAATCAGGATGTTTATTTTCAATCAACTAAGAACATCATTCAAACCAAAGAGTTGCATTCACAGTCAAATAATTTCAATTTTGAGCAAGGAAGATGATTTTTAACAAAATAATTGGATGTCAGAGAAAATGGTTAAATTTTGAACACAATAATTAAATTTATAAAAAAATCGTTGAATTCCCAACCAAAAAAATGGATTTCGAAAGTGAGAAAATTAAATTCATTTTTAATCCAACAAGACGAATTCTCAGCGGAAAATTGAATTTTCGACGATAATAATTGAATTTTTGATACATTTTTCAACGAAATAGTAGAGTTTTTTTTTCAAAATATTCAAGTTTTCAACGGAATAGTTAAATTTTTTAACAAATTTATTAAATGATGAAGAGATTAGTTCAATTCTCAAGTAGAGTGATGAATATTTACAATAACATGAATTTCTCACGAAGATATTCAATTGTCGATCAAGATGTTCATTTTCAATAAACAAAAACATAATTTAGACCAAACAGTTGCATTCACAGTTAAATAGTTTAGCTTTTAAGCAAGCAAGATGATTGAATTTCTAACAAAATTGTTGAATCCACAAATTGAGTGATAAATTTCTAATGAAAAAAATGAAATTCATTCTCGGATAAAAAAGACGAATTTCCAGCAAAAAATTGAATTTTGACGTTAATAATTGAATTTTTGAAAAAAGTTGAATTGTTGGTAAATTTTTGAATAAATAGTAGAATTTTTTTTCAAAATATTGGAATTTTTAACGAAATGGTTAAATTTTCAAGAACTTTTGTAAATAATGAAGAAAATAGTTAAATTCTCAGGTAAAGTGATGAATATTTACGAGAAGATGAATGTTTCACGAAGATTTTCAATTTTCGACAAAAGTGATAAATTTTCAGTCCAAAAAATTAAATCAATTTTTAATCCAGAAAGGCGAATTTTCAGCAAACAAGGGAATTTTTGCCGAATTTTTTGACTAGTTTTCAATCCAAGGAATTAAAATTTTCCACGAAAAAAGTTTTTAAACCAAATTTTTGAAGATAGTCGGAAAATATAGATTTTCGAAAAAGGAAGATGATTTTATAACAAAAAAGTTGCATTTCCAACAGAATAATTGAATTTTCAACAAAAAACTGATTTCTCAAACACCAAAATATAGGTTTCTAACAAATGAGGTTGAAGTTAAAAATGAGTAAATTATTAGGCAAAAAGTTACATTTAAAATAAATTAACAAAAAAGTTCAATTTCCAACCAAGTAGGTGAACTTTCAACCTAAAAGTATGATTTCAATAGAATCGTTGGATTTTTGAACAGAAACGGGTAGAGCGATTTTCATATCAAAGGAAACTATTTTTCAAAAGTTGGTGGAAGTTTCAATTCAAAATGACGATTTCATAACAAAACAGTTAAATGTTTGTACAAAATAATTGAATTGATTATAGAGTAGTTGAATTTTTCATGAATTTGGAAAAAACACTCAAATTCTTGGCTGAAAGGATAAATCTCCTACGACAAAAAAATAATTTGGAACAAAGATTTTCAACTTTAGTCAAGTAGTTCATTCTCAATCAAAAAAATTATTATCCAGTGCTTATTATTATTATCGAAAACATAAAATTCAAATGTTAACAGATAAGATTAATTTTCAAGATAAAATATTATTGTTGATACTCCAGCCGGAAAAACATGTTAATTTTTAACAAAAAGCAATCGAATTCAACAAAAAAAAAAATGAATTTTGCCGAAAAATGTAAGATATATTCCAATCAAAAAAGATGTTGATTTTAAATCAAAACCAGTAGAATTCAACCCGATATTCAACCCGAAGATTTTTTCAACAAAATAGTTGAATCCATAAACAAAAGAAAAAATTTCAAACGATATAGTTACATTTCAAACGGAGAAAGATTTCGAAGGAGATGGAGCAATTTTGGAACAATTCAAGGTTATGTTAGGTTGGCGTTTTTGTTGATTTTCTTCTAGAATTTTGTTTCTTTTCAGAAAAAAATTAATCAGATTTCGAAGAATATTCATATTTCAGCGTTTTTATCGAGAAACGGTCATTTGAAGCGAAAATGATATGAGTTTGAGAATAAAAATTACAATTACGGATATTTTTAGGTTATGTAGTATTCCTCTTCATAAATATTGTATTTTTGAACCAGAGTCATAAAGTTTGATTGTTTTCAAAAACTTTTGGAATATCTTTAGAAACAAATATAATGCAGGATATTGAATGCAGATTGTTAATCATTGTTATTTATCGCACTTCAAGAAAATAAATGCTTGAAAGCATGTTTAATGTATAAAGAAGTATATAGAAAACTTAGAAGATCGCCTTCACTATTAATGAATAATTTCTAAATATATTTGCTATAATACCAGAATTTCTGAATTCAGTATAGCCTTCAAATCTGAACAAGTTTATAACTTACTTTTATTATTATCATTATTATTGTTGTTGTAATTATTATTTTGATTTCAGACATGTATACATAAAACAGTAATTCCAATGCCATTAATATGGTTTCAATACCAGTTAACAAAAAAACATGAAAAAGTTTACAAAATAAATCAATTTTCAACATAAAATATAACTGTTGATGATTCAGCACAAAAAAATATTTTATTTTAAGTCGAATATAAGCCAATCTAACTAAAAATATATAACATTTTCATTTTGAATCAAAAGCAGTAGAATTCAATCCGATAAGACGAACACGTAACAAATTCATTCAATTTTTCTCCGGGGAGGCTAATTTTCCTATAAAAAAATCGAACTTTAACTTTTTAACTAAAAACCCTCAATTTGCCACCCAAAATGGAATGGTTGAATTTGCAATTAAAGGAATTGGTTTGTTACAAGAAGAAAAAATGTTGATAGAATTATTTTAATTTGTACACAAGTAATTTGATTTTCAACCTAGCAATTAAACTTTTATTTAAAAAATGAATTTTGATACAAAAAAAAAAAAAAAAAATTTGAAGCAAATAGATACATTTTCAACCAAATAGTAATATCATGAAGGTAAGAGATAAATTATGAAATATAAATATGATAGTGGATTTTTGATTGGTTTCTATTAATTCAGTCATTTCCAATAAAAAAAAGTAGTATCTAAATATGTACCTACTACGAAACTTGTTTATGGTAAAAGAAGAAATCTCAATAATATAAGTAAATATTTTGTGATACAATAAACAATAAAAGGTTTCTAGACCCCCTTAAACAAAAAAAACTAGGCGCGCCCAAACTTGCGAGCCACGCGCCCAGCGCGCGAAGAGAACGTGCCTGCGCAGCCGGCAGGTTTTTTCTGAAATCAATTTGAAGATGAAGGATTCATTGCTTGCTTTTAATGAGCCTTTCTAGAAGCGTGAAAAATGATTATCCATTATCCCAGATAAAGCCTTCTTTCAACTGTCAAATAAATTTGTTAGTAAATGTCAATAATAATTTTACTGTTCTAAAATGCATGAAATTTCTTGAAAATCAATGATATTTATGAGACCATCTGCAAAAATCGGAAATATTCATTTTCAGATTTAGAGTTTATATTTTTTATTATATTTATTATTTCTGTCGGACGACATTTCGTTTTTTACGCAACCTTGTCCTAGATCAGTCAATAATTTTCAACATTAAAATTTAAAATATGAATTGATGTTATGGTTGTAATTACAATTTAAATATTTCGATTCCAATCACTTTTCTCTTAGAAATCAGATAAAATTATTTGTTAGTTTTGGAAAAAGAATGTATGCTGCATCTTATTGGGAATTCAAGCTTTCATTGCGAGACCTGAAGGTCATCTAGCGTACTATAACGAACATGGCTGTCGCTAGGCTTCGCGTAGCATTGTTCACTTGCGTGTTGGACTATATTTGACGTGATACTAATTAATGGTGTGCTGGATTAATTGGTTGAAAGTTAAAAAGAAGTTCATGAAGATAACATAAAAGTTGAAGAATGGACATTTTTACGGAACCATAGGAAAGAAAACGGTACTCGCAAAGGCAGTAAGTGCTGTGCTGTCAATTGTTACTCCAAAAAAAATATGAAAACTAATTTGAGTTTCCATAAAGTACAAAAATTGGAAAGTGGTACTGTAACAGTGAAAAATCTTGTTCGAGATTGGAACCAATGCAAATAATATGCATGCCGAGGCCCGGTGGCAGCCATGTTTCTTTGCTGCAGCAGCGCCTCTTCGCCCGCGGTGAACGTTGCCTTTGCCCATATTCTGTTATTCGCATAAGACTAACATGTCCCTGATTAACAGGATTTTCTTAGGAACCCAACAATTTCGGCATTTCTGAAATCGAATCTACAAATAAATCTTCTCAAAAAGAAAAATCATAGAAAACCTTATGCAAGTTGATGAAAAATGTGATTTTTAAATACATTTATGCAGTTCAATCAAACAGTTTTATTATTATATAATTTATTGAATATATTATACATGTTCAATTTCTCTGATCTTTACTACGAATTCTTATGGTTTTAAAGAATTCAAATATGAAGATTTAAGATTTGAAGATTACAAGTATCTACAAATTTGGGGTCGATAATTTTTAAGGGTTTTGGGTTACTTTAGCGTTTTCATTCGAAAAATCATTATTTGTAAACGAGAGTCATTATAATTTGAATATTATTTGGGATTTTCGATCAATTTTTGATTGTATTAGCATTTTTATCACAAATTGATATTTTTTTTGGGAAATCATATTATTAACAAGTTTCAAAACTTTTTTACAATTAAGGTTTTATATTTAGGGTTAGGTTGTAAAGCAGGTGTAAGCTGAACCTCGCTCTTTGAGTTGTTTTTTGGATCCACCTTATATATTTCTTGTACATTGTGTTTATTGGTAAGTAAATTGATAAAGATTCATGAAAATAATAATATTAATAATAATAATAATACTTGTAATTATTATTATTATTATTATTATATAAGGTTACATTTTTGTTGTACAATTGTAGATTCAGTAAGCAGTTTTCACCCAAAATATTGACGTACGTTTCAAAGAAGATTCCCAATTACGCAAGAATTTCAGGTTATGCAAACATAAGCCATAATTATTTCCATTCTTCGAAGAAACCCGTTATATTGAACAAAAAAATATGAGCTTTGAAAAAAGATTAACAACTCCACGCAATGTATGTACAATTTTTGGATTCATTGACTTCCTATACTGGAAAACGGTACTCAAAATAAAATATCTTCGAATTTCAGAAAAGATCAGAAATTTCATAAACAATTTGAGGTTATACTACCGTTTGTCATCAAATAGCGGCACGGATTATGAAGATTAACAAATTTTGAAACAATTCAAGATTATCTTACGCTGGTGTTTTTATCCCCAAATCGCTATTGTTAATAAAAAAGTACATTGAATTCCAAAGATTATTTGCAGTATCAGATATAAAATAAAAATTAAAAAACCATGCAATAAAAAATTTCGAAGATGACATAGTGTGGGAATTCATGTGAAGTACACAATATAAGTGGGGAAACTTGTCTTTAATAGTGTCTAGAAGTATGGAATATTCGAAATTTTTTTTGAAATTTTTATGAACAAATTAATCAACAAAAGTTAGATTTTCAGTAAAAATGATATATAGCTACTTCAGTTGCATAACTTTCGAGTGAAAATCTGAAGAAAAGGAAGTTTCGATACGACTTGTGAAAAATAAAGACAGTTTGTAATTTTTCAAACAAATTTTATAAACAAATGCATGAAGTCATGATTTTTAAATAAATCTGTTTCGGTTTTCCAACAGAAAGGATAACAAATATCTCACTTATAGATTTTTGTGCGATTCTTCGATTTCAGACACTAATTTTAATTTTTTTTAAACAAAATTAATTAACAAATGCAAAATATTGTCATTCTCCAGTGTGAGGAATTCGTTTTTTTTTCAATGAACTTCGGATATGTAAGAAGTACCTCTTGGTATGATACTAAGCTATAAAATAGAATGATTTCGTTTCGTTTAAACAAATTGAATAAAGAAATCCATTATTTTTTTATGTTTCAACATAAAAATTTCGGTTTTCCAGAGGAATTTATTCTGAATGTCTTGCTTGTCTCTATAGCTTTTTTTTAATATTATGACACATCAAGTCATTGTTGTTCAAAGAGGTAATAAACAAATGCCTAATTTGGCCATGTTTCAGTAGATGAATTCAGTTTCTTCAACGCAATCAATTAAACGTGGATAGCCAATGGGCCTTCACTGTGATATCTTGCTGTTAGACAACAATTCATAATTTTTAACCAATTTTTATAAACAAATTAGTCAACAAATTGACTACAATATTCAAGCAAGGTCTCTCTGTTATGACACTGTATCATCTGGTAGGACATTTTTATTATATTTTCAATTGTTTATGAAAATCAGTCGAAATTATAAAAAATGTATAGAAAACTCTTTGTTCGTTTGTGTTGTTCTAAATAAAATTGCGTTTGAAAAAAGAACGATATGGTTTTCCAATTGAAAACGGCCCCAGACTAATTTGTTCATTAAATTTGTTTCAAAATCATGAAATGTTGTCTAGCAGCAAAATATAACAGTAACGGCCTATTGGTTATGAACATTCAATTGATCGTGATGAAGAAACTACACTTATCTACCGCAACATGGTCAAATTATGCATATGTTTATTTAATCTCCAATAATCATAAATAGAATTATATTAATACTATTAATAATAAATAACCACTTATTCTTTCATATAAATAAAAAAAATATAGAGAGCTACTTACAAGACATTAAACATTTGTTGTTCTAAAAAAACGAAATATTTATGTTAAAAAACGAATAAATTCGTTTTCTCGATTTGTTTGAACAAATGGAAATAATTTTTCTCCAGAACCAAGTATCATGTCAAGAGGTATTTTAAACATGCCTGAAGGTGTAAAAAAATGAATTTCTTCCACTAAAAAATGACAATATTATGCATTTGTTAATTAATTTCCTTTTAACACTTAATTCACTTAGTAGCACTTAGTGTCTGGAATCAAAGAATCGCACAAAAAAGCTATGAGGAAGATATTTATTGTCCTTTTTGTTGAAAAAACGAAACAAATCTATTAAAAAGTGATAACTCCTAAATCAAAAAATAGTTCTTTGTTAACCATAGAAATATTTTGATTTTAAATATGAAACATATCATTTTATGATAAAACAGAAGAACTTTGAGGAAAATTATTGAATTTCGAAGCGAATAATTGAATTTCGAACCATATAGGAGATCAATTCTCTACTAATCAGAAAAAAACCAACAAATTACATGAATTTTCAACCAAAAAATTGAATGTGCAGCCGAAATGATTATATTTTCATTAAAAAGATGAATTTTTTACACAGCAAATAGTTCAATATTCAGTTGGAAAATTAATTTACAAACAAAGTAATCAACCTTCTACAAAAAAGTGATATCATGTACCAAAAATATGACTTTTAAACTCGGAAAATAACCTTTTCATCAAACAAAAGGTTTTTTTTAATGAAATAGATAACTTTCAACAATGGAAGATGAATTCTCAATCAAAAACAGAGTAATTTTTAATTCAAACAAAGGACTTCCCGTAAGGATATTCAAATTGTGAACCAAATAATTGAATTTTCAACCAAGAAGAAGAATTTTCTACCAAGAGATACGAATTTTTAATCAAACAGATTAATCTTCTACCGATCAGAAAAAATATCTACAAAAAACATAAATGTACAACCAAGTTGATTATATTTTTACCAGATGAAGAAAATCTTTAGCAAAATGAATGAATTTCCAAAAAAAGTGGAATATCCAACCAAGAGAGATAATTTTGGATCCGAAAGTGAAATAATCAAATTTCCAGTTAGGAAATTATTTTTATCCAAAAATAGATGATCAGATCATCTTTAACCTCAAATTTGAATTATTTACCAAAATAATTGGTTCATGATCCAAAATAGAACTTTCTGTCCAAAATAAAAAATATTTTAGATAAATTGGTAAATTTTGTAACTGAACAGACAGATTTCCAGAAAAATGCTTGAATTTGTACTTCTGAAATAAAATTGTCAAAAAACGATCTAATTTTGATTTAAAAAAATTTATTACCGATGAATTAGCTTCATTTTTATGAACAAGTTGAAGGAAAATTACTAGATACATTTGTTTATGAAAAATGGTTTTTTTCCTGCAAAAAGGTATCAGGACACCAATAAATTATTAAATTTTTCTTATCTTCTTATTTCTCATAAGCATCATAAAGGTATCTGATTAAAATACACTAGAGAAAATTTGAAGAGGAAAGTGAATTAAAGTGAAGTAAAGTAAAGTAAAGTAAAGTATATTAAAGTAAAATAAAGTAAAATAAAGTAAAATAAAGTAAAATAAAGTAAAGTAGAGTGAAGTAAAGTAAAGTAAAGTAGATCTCGCTCCGGTTGAAAATTGAATGATTATTTTCGGAAATTCGTCTTTTTTAGTTCGGAAATTTATGTCTTCTCGAAAAAGTTCATTCTTTTTGGTTCAAAATGCAATTTTTTGCGAAAATTTATTAATTATGTTGAACATTCGTAATCTTCCATATAAAATGGATCTTTTTGTACAAAATTCATCTGTTCGGTGGAAATTTATTCTGTTTTAGTTAGGGGTACAACTATTTTCTAAGGAATGTGTTCTTTTTGTTTGTTGCCAATTTTTTATTTTCTTTCAAATTCACCTATTTAGTTAAGTTTCGAACTATGCGATGAAAAACTCTTATTTTTAATTCATCTGTTCTAATGGGAATTCACGTATTGCCTTGCAAATTTATCATTATTGGTAGAAAATTATTTATTCAGAAATGATTCCTTTTAATTTAACAACTTGATTGAAAGTTAAACAATTTGGTAGGAAGCTCAACTAATCTTTTAATATATTTTTTTGGTTGAAGATTTCTAACTTTCTTGTTGGAAAAGAAGTTCTTTCCTGTCAAAAAATATTTTTCCTAACTGAAAATTTCTACTTTTCCTTTTCCAGATAAAAATTGTTTGTTTTTGGTTGAAAATTCAACTATTTGGTGAGAAATGCATCTAGTTAGTTCAAGTATCAACTATTAAATAATTTATTCAGGAGTTATTTCTTCCTAATTAAACAACTTGATTAAAAGTTGAACAATTTGGTTCAATTATTTACCTCACTTTCTACTCAACAAACTTTTAAAAAATCATCTCTTCGGTTGGAGAGAAGCTCAACTTCATTTCATCAACATATTTTTTGGTTAAAGATTTCTAACTTTTTTGTTGAAAAAAAAGAGTTCAATGAAAAATTATTCCAAATACCTACCCTGATCGACATAATAACATTAACAACAATCAAAATAATTATTAATTTTAAAGAATATTTTTCTTGCAGAGCGAGAAAAAATCTGTCTCAACCTAGATTCGAACCGGGAAAGCCACGGTACATGATTGGAGCGTTATACAAATTAGACCACCGAGACTTAGTGTTCCCGGTTCAAATCCGGGCTGGAACTGATGTCCAGGAAGTTGGCACCGCCATTTTGGATTTTCTCAAAAATAATTTTGTGCTGAATTGTGCTCAATTTGTGC
>WSXT02010477.1:0-14640 GCA_011762715.2 Neuroterus valhalla | reverse complement strand
AGGCAAGGGAAGGGATACCGCGATGCGCGAAGATTTTTCCGTGCCTACGGAAAGATCTACGCGCATCGCGGTATCCCTTCTCTTGCCCACTAGCCCGAGCGAAGAGGCTGTTGTGGAATCCAGCCGTTCAATTTCTGTGATCAATAGACACCCACATTAAAAAATACAACATAGAGAGTAATAAAACTATACGATGTCAATAAGATTTTGTTATGACTCGCCTAGTGAATCATATTATAAATGGAAAATTGGTTGAACAACCACCGCACGGTCCTCCTGGGAACAACTCTCATTCAGGAAAATGGCACAAGCTCCCACTAGAACCGCGGTAAAATACACCTATGGCCTCGTCTCACGACCGGAATATGAGTTACCACATGCACAACGAAACTATAATGAAGGGCCGGCGAAACCCTCGTGTGACTTAAGAAAATGAAGCGACCCTAGTATGACTGTTCTCTGAATCCATCCAGCAAGTGCAACGGTATATTTCTGGCACACGGGTATGGCTTTAAGGGTAATAACCAGTAAAGGCGTCCTACCGTCAATAGCACTGATGGTGAGAACAATTAATTTAACCGAATATCCTTGATTATGCCGCTGGAAGTGTTCCCTTAGATCTCTGTACCTCTCCTTTTCTCGATTTCTTTGCCTCTAATGTTGCAGTCGGCCGGGGCCAAGATTTCAATCACAAACATAGTTCGGTAACGTTTGTCAAGGAGCACGATGTCGTGTCTTGTGTATTGGATAGAGGCTATTGTCAAGAAATCGTAGTTCCGGTTGATTCGGCACTCCTCGTTCCAAACAATAGACTCTATCCCCCTTGGAGCGTTCAGCAGGGCAGGGACGCGGCCAACGCCATAAGGGCGACAAAGATGGTGATAAAGAACTCTCAAGGCCATATTGTGTCCGTACATATACGTCGTTCCTGACTGAATAGGGCAATTTAATAGTATATGACGTAGGTGATCAGGGAGTTTAAGACACGCCCTGCACCTATCGCCGGGAACATCTTGACGCAACATGCGTCTACTGTATGCATATCATTTGAGGAAAGCAAACGTTGACTCATGTGACAAGGATTGATCTTTCATAATTTTGTCAAAGTTCCCGTGCATCACCTCGTCTTCATATTGTGCCAGGAAGTTTCTGGCCTCCGCTTTCCACACCTGTGCTTTGATCTTGATGGAGTAATGCACTGTCCTCACACCTGAAGTTGAGTTTCAAGCCAACGGTTTCAGCTACCTGCTCCCCGGCTTTGTAAAGGAACGTTCCTTCCCAACTCATTTCGTGATTCCTGACCGTTTCCAGGAGAGGATCTCTACCGTTTGCGATAATATGAGCGGTACTTTGGATAATTCTGTTGTAGAGGCATTGACGATTGAGAAGTCCGCGTCTGCCTTTACGGCGTGTGCTGTCTAACCGCGAAATGGGCGAATTGATATGCAAGCTTTTCTTCATATGCATTATCTCTCGTGTAGTGATTTTAAGGGCGTTGAGCTCATTCTTCATCCATGGAATTGCATCGAACGAAAAGAGTAGAACCTGGGCGGTAAGCATCTTAGTCGCAGATGTCTCATTCAACGACGACAGGTTGGACGACCAAATGCATCGAAGAAGGTGTTTGTATCTGCTTTGGAGAACCTTCTCTACTAATGTTATATCCTGAATGCGGCTCTAAGGCCCTGATTTCTCATGTGTACCCCTCGTCGATACGAAGAGCATCTACGAGATTTCCTTTTCCAGAAGCATAGATAGATTCAAGTCATCCATATAAAATATATGAATGTAAATCTGGTAAATCTGGTCTCCCAAACGGGCATCAATCTTTCTATGCAATCTACTATTTGCGTGAACCTTCAAGCTTTTCAACAGACAGATAATGAGTCCATGGAAAGTTGAATCAAAAGCTTTCTGGTAATCAATCCACGCCATCGAGAGACTACGCTTGTGGTTTCCAGCGTCTTTGCAGACACCTGTCGATCGGCTGGTTTTCTCGACAGCCTGCTGCGCCTCTTTTTGATCCTCGTTGTTCGTAAATCTCTCTCCACACAGGTCCAATTACCTGAGCAATCCTGTCATTCAGGATAGATGTGAAGATCTTATACAATATGTCTCCGACATTAAATATGTGGTAAAGATGCGGGCCAAATTTGATGTGTAGAAGTGAACTTCTTCCATCCAAAGTTCTTCATACAATCTGTACCAGCAACGGAGAAGTTCTTCGTGCCTCCTAATGCTTTCTTTACATCGTCAGGAGTGAATAATGGGGATTCCTCATCGGATGTTATGAGGTTATTGCACAACTCCTTGGAACGTATTATTTTCCGAGTGCCTTCATTCAATGTATGTTTTACTTCATGAATCTCTCTCCAAAATGTCTCGACTTCCTCAGACTTTGGTGGGTTTTGACAAAAACAGGAGGATCGCCAAAGAGGCGCGATGGTTCAAGGAGAAACATTCGATTCTCCCTGACCCATCTCTTCCTCTTCCTAAGTCTCCTCCTTGCATCAAATAGTACTCGTATTTCGTCAACAATGTGCTGCTTCATGGTCATCAGCTTTGACATTTTCAATGTGTGATGATGGATCCTCATTTCATGAGAGAACTTCCGGACCTTTGCTGTAAAGGCTCACCAGTCTATCATCCACCGTATACAGGACACGTTTTGTCTTGCCCAGTCAATCTTCTTGTTTAGTTGATACAAGCGCTTTTTAGTCCTTTTATCAATCGCTGGTTTGAACCTTCGATTTGAATCAGCTGAAGCTCTCGCTGCATCTTAAACTGAACAAGTGATGGTCCAGGGGTCGGAATCATCTGAAAGATCCCCACGAAGAGTATCATCCATTTCCGCCAGATCATGGGGCTTGAAAAGAACCTGAATGTTAATGTTTCTCCTTGTCCCATAGTCGCCATCGTCTCTTTAGGGATGCCTTGTTTTAGCAGTTGGTCCTTATTCCGATTTCTGATTTTCGTGTTCGGCTCAATCTTGCAGTGGTCGAGGAAGCGTTCGACGTTCGTGAAAGGTTTACGGCACGGTTCCTTAACACTTGCTGTGAAAGGTACGAGAGCTCTGGATTTTTCTGGCACCACAGAGTCTGCAGGCGCGCCATGTAACTTCTGCGATTAAGGACAGTAATGGCATCGTAGCAAGCGAGCACGTTGACGACACCAAACCCAGGTGCCAGTCAGCTTTCAGCACTGTTGTTTACGCCTTAGCTTGGGGGTTTTCCTTCCGGAGCCATTCCTAGACAATTTTCCGCGACTGCTTATTAGATCTTGTAACCATATTCAGCAGAAACCCTAGGCACAAGGATAGAGGCACAACCTGACAATGCGTTCGGTGACTTTTTCATAGGCCTATCGGTTTGATTCCAAAGAACCGAACCGAATATATATCATTTATATATATTTCACTTTTACTATCTCCAATTGTCACTTTCCCAAAATTGTTTTGTTGAGTGTCGTTCCAAAACTTTATATTGAACTCCATGTGAATTTTTGAATAATGAAAAGTGATAATTTGGAAAGTGAAAGTGAGTGTAAAGGTGAATACGTGAAAATTAAAATACATAATGGACCCTCTTCATAATTTCTATTTCTGGAAAAATCTTGTCGCTCAAACACTTCTCTAATTTCATTCCTTCGTAAAAATATCCATACATTACGTTTTTCTTATAGCAATAAATTTAGTATAATTTTTTCAACAATTATTGTTCGATCTTCTTCCAGGTCGGAAGGCACGAAGGGACTCCTTAAGTCCAGATTCAGCCTCTTATCCAAGACGACGTGATTCCAAGAGTCATTTGAGTCCCGACAGAAATGCAGATAAGAGGGACATTAGTCCAATCAGACAAAGAAAAGGCAGACTCAGAAGACAATCATCCTCTATCGCGGGTCGAGCCCCAAGGTATAATGCACGTCTGCCTGGCGTACTTGAGTTCATAGTTCGTAAATAATGTAGTTTCTTTGATTATACTATATAAAGAGCTCTACAGCCTTGTTCTCAGTTACATTTTGAATCAAAAATCTAAAAAACTGCACTTTCTAAACAAAATCAAATCTTCAAGGGGGCTAGGCAGACATACTTTTGAACATTTCAAAAAATTTCCCAAGATTTCAAAACAATATTCACATTTTTCAAATTATAAAGCCACCAAATATTAGCTATTCAATTCTTCCAGTGCCAAACTGCCACATACTTTCAATTTACACTCGAGATTATGGCAACGTATAAATTAATTCATCATTTTTCCGAAAGTTTAGTTCTCCATACCACAAACTAAAATTTTGGATTGAATGATGCAAGAAAGATTTTTTTCTTCTGAATAGAAAAATACGAAATGAATATCAGCGCATTTAGACAACGATTTTTTCGATCAGAGAAACATAGGATTGAGGAAATGAATTTTTTTTAATTGCTGATTACCAAAAAACAAATTTTTAACGTTTTTGATACCGAATTTTCTAGTAATAAATCTTTTCATAAACTTATTATCATTATTTATCATTTATCACAATATAATATTTTTTCCTCTGAATGCATAATATTTTATCTATAAAGGCCTGATTATAAGGTTTGGGATAAAAACTTTAGAACCTTTTCTATATTCCTCATGAATAACTCTTAACAAGACATTAACTAGTAGTCCAACTTGGCAAAACAGGTAGGGGAAATTTTGCAATTTTTCAATTCTTCAATCGATGCACATTGCACACATTCATATAATAATGAATCTAATAGGTTAATATCTTTAAAGAAAAAGGAATTGTTATCATACAAAACTGAATTTTGAAACTATTCTTTCAGGTCACCCGACAGTTCATCATGCTCCTCTAGGGATCCTAGTCCTTGTGCCAGATCACCTGGAAGCATTCAACATGCACCTGTAATCAGGAGACAATCAACGACAGAAGAAATTTTGATAGCTCGTGGCTTTAGGCGACAAAGTACGACTGAGGAAATGATACGCTGTCGAAATTTTCGTAGACAAAGTTCACAAAGTGATGACACGGTTTGTATTCTGCCTTTTTGATTTAATTTTTTTTAACCAGTACGTATACGCAGGCGTATTGATCCAGTTAGTATATTTATCAATTATGAACAACCATTAAATTAGGTCATAAATTTTGTGGGTTCTTCCCTGAAAAGTTCACTTGAGAATGTTTAAAAGATATCAAGCACATGAATATCTCAAAATTTTATTGTTCGAAAAATTGCAAAGAATGTGATGTTCCGCAATAGTAGTACCTACTTGGTTGGAATAAAGTTAAGTATATGGGCACGTATACCGTAATTTTGAATTCATATCGTTCGTAGGGGAGCTAAAGTGTGAATGCGATGCTTCGATAACAAACACAATAGTATCGCTCCTGAATTTCATAGTATATCTGATATGAAATTGACCTTACCTGTATATGGAGGTATTTCGCCTCATGTAAATCTCCAAATCAATATTTCATACCTTCGTTCACAAGAAAGCAAATGTCTTCTAGACTACGGTCAACAATGTAGCTTCTTAGCTTACGAGACCTCCAAAATATTGATCTGAGACAAAATTGTTTCAAACTCATATTACACTGAAATTCAATTCTTTTGACTAATGTGAATTCAAGATATGGATGTCTTTCTAGATGGACTTTGGGAAAATAAGATGTGAAGGGAGAGAGTGTAATTTTTTTTTTGCTTCCAACAACACATCTATCGGAACATAAATATAGCTTAATTATTTGGAATTAAAATTATCTGAATCCTATTTTTTTGGCAAATCAGAAAAGTTTTTATGATTCCGGACAAACGTACATCTATATTTACTTTCTATGTCATGATTCGCCCCTAAAATCCAAAGAAATACGGTTTTTTTGACACTTACTAATAAAAGAACACTTCACATATTCTGAGTGACATTTTCAAGAGGACAGCATTCTCACCTCCAAGAAAATTTGTTAAATCCTCTAGTGTTACAGCAGAGGGGAACCAGTACAAGGTGAATAAAAAAATATTTGGACTTATAGTAATAATGAATTATAATAGAGTGGGCAAAGTATCACATACCAAGTTGAAGCTAAAATATTCTTTTCCAGAGGGGCAATGCCATCACATAAAATATGACAGCCATTTATTTCTATATTCTATAGATTCCTTCAACACATATTACTTGTTTCAAATCCAAAAATTGCATGTAATTCAAAGAGGAGTGAATCAAATACTTGTTTTTGCTATGACAATTTATAAAAAAATACTACAGAACTTTCTCTCGAAAAGCGAGTAGCTTTTTCCCATTATTCATTTTGTACTGTTTTCTGCCTCGTGATGTTTTCCTCTGCAGTCAAACAAAAAGGGCGGTCGCTTCTATCATGTATACAATGTAGGGTACAGACCGAAAAAGGCGTAAATGCTAACATTATTGATTGTTTCTGGAAAAACTATCCTTCCCGCTTGATCAAATATTGAGTTGGAAGTTTTAGAAGTTATGAATATAAATAACTAAGCATCATTCTTTCCTTCCGAATGTTTGAAATCGCTAAAAACATGTTTGAAAAATTATTTATTCCAATTGGAAAGATTTAGCCTCTGACAAATATATACTATTATTCTCTTCAAATTTTCAACTCGATATCATATCGATTCCTACCTTACTAATAGTACCGGCTAAGTGCAAGTAAGAGGCACTGGTTCAGTACCATTCACAGTACCGGCACAGTAACGTATATATCCGAGACAAACGTTTTTTTTTAAAGAAGTAAATAAAAATTCACTATTTTACTTCGAATCCATCATTTTTTTCTACAAATGAATATAATACTTGGTAATGCAATTCATTATCAGCTCCTCACTAATAAAGTTTGAGAAACTTTCACAAAACAATACATTAAAATAGAAGAAAAAAAAAATTATACCTAATAAATCGCACATCTTTCAGGTTCAGAGGTATCGAGGCAGAAGAGATAGTTCAGCCCAAATAACGGATGGTACTTTCCAAAGTATGACTGTCGAAACCTCGAGCACTTTCTTTGACAGTAGTACACAGACCGGTGAGTCATTTTTCTATGTATTTTATTAACGGGAGTGTAATATTCGCTGACTAGAGTCTATTTTCCTTAGAAATCCTCTTTTTTCTCGAAAATATTATATTCAAGAATAATTTAATATGAACTATATGTATTATTTATAATGAGCAATTCGAAATCATGTGTGTTTCCAAACGCTCACACTTTAGATATTACTATCCGTATAGGCACAAATATCAGAACCAACATGGAAGACTAAAACTTGAAGCTATGTAAGAATTACCCGATCCCGACATCGTCGACGTTTTTTTCGATAAACACCTCTTCACACGAAATGAGATATCGATTTGAAAATTTTGAGATGTCGATAAGAGGCACTGGAAAATGTTTATCTAATGGTGTTGAATACTGATGATTGTCAGATAAGCATCCCTCATTGCCTCTTATTTAATTATCCAAATTCTCAACCTGATATCTCATTCCCCGTGGTTATTAAATCAACAAAAATGTGACCTCAAGGAGGTTTGAACAGCGTACAAAAAATGCAAATAATTGGTCAGCGTACCCTTAAAATACAGCATTTCTAGGGGATATCACACAAGTTATATTCGCGGTAATTATAGCTACTGTTAGTAGCACGGAATTTTCAAATTGATGATTGAAAAATGCGTACCGTTGTCTGGAGTAATCTGACATTTTTTATATTCAGTAAGTTTTGTTCCTCTCTTATACACCAACTCAACTTTATTGGTTGTCTTCCTTGTCGAAGTTAAGTGCATGTTTTTAATCTTCATAAAATATTTCTCCTCTTTTCCACAAAAATTTTTTATCTTCTTCTATTCTGTCACCTTGGAGACTTCATTTGGCTCAACTCATACCAAAGCTCCAAAAGAGTGCCAAGTAATAACGTAGCATGATTATATAAATTAAGAAAGCGTTAAAAACTTACTGAAAGTTACTGGTAACTTAAGGTTATTGACCAGCTTGACAAAATTCTATTATTTTAAGATCTTTCTACCTAAACTTTGTCAGAAATCAGGATCATCCCTACTTTTTCTCCTTTATTACAAGGTCGTCTGAATGTTGCTGCAATATCGATACGACTTTCTCGCACGATATTGTTGAAATATTATTTCTGTATTGTTGATGAACTATACACGGATTTTACTGTGATTTTTCTTGTGTACTACAAAAATATTCCTAGTAAATACTAGCCGCTTAGTTGGGGTGTAGAATCAGTAGTGCCTTTCCTTGGCTTGTCAATAAGATTTTGCAAAAACATAGGAAAATAAATCCCGACATGTTGCGAAATGAACACGAAAACTTTCTGTGAAATGAGGGTTTAACCTTAGGGACGCGGAAATGTAAATATCAAAGGGCATATGCACGTAAACTTGGAATAAACAAAAAATGAATAAGTATTGCAGCAATATTCCAAAGCAATATCTATTGAGAATGTACTACGAGAGCCAATTAGGAGCTGAGACAATTTCAACATGGTCTTTTCCTTTTCTTTTGTATAGAATAATGTCTCTTGTCACGCAATAAAAAAGGTGATGACTTCGGAAACTGGTCCAAATCAATATGACTATGTTCTTCTTATTACTTGCGGGTCCACAGTATGTCTAGCCCGGAAGTGTATGTCATATCAGTCACACGCAAAGTTGGACGCACGTAATATCATACCTTAGGTAAATCACGTGAGGTCATTTGTATAAGTAATTTACGTTTTAAGTTTATTTTATAACGTATTATGAATAGCAACATGGATCTTGGGAGGCATGTCAAATTATCTGATACCTACCTTAGCCACGCTTTTTTCAACAACCTATGTCTACTCGAAACGTAATGTCAAGTTGAACCTTTTGTAATATCTAAAATTTGAGAAATTTCAAATAAAATTTAGTCCAGAAGAAAGATTTTTTGTAATCCTAAAACGTTCGGACCATAAGAACGTCCTTTGTGTCTTTCAATTAAATTCGTAAATTCTTTATCCCCATTCGCTATTTGGCGTTATCAAAATTTCAGCAAAAAAATAACGTTAAAGTATTGTTTCCAAATGATAGAAAAATTGGAAAAAAGCAGACTTGCATTTTTCAGGAATTCACTACTTTTTAAACATGAAAAATTGTGTGTTTCCGAATGTTGCGATTGTTGGAAACAAGCATTTGATTTCCCGTCTTCAGAAAATTCATCAACTCACTGTTTGATTATGCTTCCAAGAAGTTCACCATTAGAAACAGAAAAATTTTGAAAGTAGAGCTTTCTTCTATATGCTTGGCATAAAAATATAGAGAAGTGTCTGTGTTGTTTACAAAAAATATATTCAAAAACCGTTAAAATTATTATGCATTTCATATTTATTCTTTTACCTTTCACGGGTTTGAAGGTCTCCGTTCCCTTTACAATAGGTTATATAAATTCCTTAAAATACCTAATCTAACTTGAGTATATCGCTTAAAATCATCTTTACGGCTAACCACTATTATTTTCAATACTGAGTTCGCATGATCGAGCTTCCAGGGCTTCCGTTTCCTCTCACTATGTCTCAATTTCATAGATTTCTCGACTTTTTACTTTATTTCTCTAACGTCCATTTATCCGGATAAACCCTTGGCTTTTCCTTTCCTTAGTTTTTCCAGTCTCCTCAACCTCTCAGTATACTAGCGGGATGGTATTCGCATTGTAAAATTATTAAACTTTATGAACAATGAATAATTCGTATTATTATTATTATTATTATTGTTATTGTTTCGACCAGTAAGAATATTTGACAGTAGACCTGTATAAATTATATATTCTGTATTTTTGCTCTGAAGTCTAAATCATCCGCATTACGATATTTTTAATGTCTCTCACAAAGCAGCCCGAATTAATAAGCAATAAAATAAATGTTCACAATAATTCTTTATTTATTTGTTTCTAAATGATCTAATACACTTATTCAATGCTCTCTATCATCAGGAATGGTGTGTAAAATGTTGCAGAAGCAAAATCTACACAACATTTCCTAACATGAGTAATTGTTTATGTATTGGTGAATAACAATCTAAATGTTTTCTTATTGCTTTTTACACTGCAACCGCCGTTGTCAAACTTATGAATTTTATTAATAATTGTAAAAATTCATTTTTTCGTAAAGTAAACCTGGAATAGGCATTTTCTTTGTAAAATTTGTTATGAGCAATCGGATTTCCAATCCTGGGAATCGAAAATCAATTTAAATATATAAAATTAATATTTGAGGTTAAATTTGCAAGGTATAATAATGCCCGTTAATGATTAGAAGTTTTCACACAACGGCTATCATTCTTTTGAATAATTCAAAGTAGTTCCATTTATATCAAGAGTATTCTTCGGGAAACGACTTAGTTGACGGTACGTCTCTTTTGACTGTTTATACACATCATCTTCAACATTGAATGAATCATTAATGCTCTCTAAGTATATGTACATTAAATATCATATAAAACGATTTGGCTTTTTTCGCAGTGAAGAAAATCAATTGTGAAAAATTTTCCTTTCTGACACACTGCTTTGATTGAATAATTACATTTGAAAAATCCAAAATAGGCTGCAACAATTTTCTCAGAAAATAATTACTAATCGTGCATGAAGAAATGCTACTCTATACAGAATTACGACCTGTGAACTGTTACGTTTAGTGAATTCCCGATTCAGTCCAATGTCCGTCATCTGGCAATTCTTGTTCATATTTAGTTTTATCGGGAATATAGCCCATTTTAAACAAGAATTAGGAATTAAGAACTCTTATATTATAAATCTCTAATAGAGTGAGCCACACCGTGTCAGCATTAAATAATCTCCAAAGAAAACATCTAATAGATTGGCCATTAAAATTTAGAAACCTGAAATTGAAGAAAATTCAAATCCGAATTCCTTTCAACGTCCAAAATAAATGTAAAAATCTGCAACTCCTGGAAATCGAAGTGAAAAACCAAGAATCCCACAACCCCACTTTGGACAAGCACCCCTGAACACACCCATCAATACAAAACGTGAATAAGAAAGAGGAAAGATAACAGAGAAAATGACCCCCAAATCCCCTTCTTTCTCTATCTTATATCTTTTGTCCTTTTTTCCCAAAAAAAAGATAAAAGATTAAAAATATCTTCCAACGTTTTGGTGTTCACCCAACACCCTTATTAAGGAAAAAATTTAGAAATAGAAGAATTAACGAATAAATAGGAAAATAATAAATAAATAAAAGAAAAATAAATAAATGAAGATAAATAAATTTATTTTTCTTTTTATTTCTATTCATTTTCCATTTCTTCAATTTATTCATTTTTTCCTTGATGAGGGTGTTGGGTGGACACCGAAACGTTGGAAGATATTTTTTAGTCATTTTGTTTTGATTTTTCAGGGGAAAAAAGATGAAGATACAAGATAGAGGAAGAAGGGGATTTGGAGGTCGTTTTCTCTGTTATCTTTTCTCTTTTTTATTCACGATTTGTATTGATGGGTGTATTTAGGGGTGCTTGTCTCAGAAAGGGTCGTTGGATTCTTGGTTTTCTAATTCGATTTCCAGGAGTTGCAGATTTTTAGATTGGCCATCATTGAGACTGACTTTTTTAGTGTTTTCGAAAATATGTTGTGACATAATATTAAATGTACATAATAACCGTGTAGAATATACGGCATTATATGCATACACATGAAAATAGGTAATATTTTGTTTGTGTCCTACAATTAGCCTATTTTTACGATAAACGTCATGGCCGCCAAGATAGATTCTGAAATAAGACGCACTAATCACAAAAATCAAATAAAATGCTCACTTTCGACTTGAATATGATGGAATATACAGAGCCAGTATTCGCCAGTGCCCAGCAAAGAATTTAGTCTTGCATCTCGAGGTAAATCAGGCATCTGGTAACTTCAATATATATTTATGTTTACTATTACCACTTAAAAATGAACTGAACATACTTTCATGAAGAAAGGAGAAAGTTCTTCGTCCTTCAAACTGAAACTATAAAAAGAGATGTTATTCTATGATAATGCTTTTCAGAATAACGATATTTGAATCACTTCTCGAATAGTCTGGACATTGAATTCAGTATGGTCGCAAAAACAATGGCGTTCGTAGATATTAAGACTCACAGTTTTAAAAAGTGTCCGAACATTGTTACAAACAAAATAGAAATCATCCATATTTCGAAAAAAAGCGAAACGAGGAATTGCTCAATGTGCGGGATAATTACATTATTGGAGTGTGCATACTTTTTTTGAATCTGGCGCCGGCTTTCGACCACCTGCGATCTTCTCATCTTCCTCCAATAAAGCCACCTGATTCCGATCAGGCGCTCTTCGGCTCACTTTTCCTCTCTTCGTCCATGCCACGCAAGCGCCTCCCTTCCGGCGATGTTTTCCCAGAAACTCGCAGGGGTGCACGTCAGTCGTTGGACGATAACAGAGACCAACCTTTCTATCCTGTGACGGTCGTCCGTAAATACTCTTCGCGGTCCATTTCACGTTCACGCAATATTCCAAACTCAAATTTATTACTTTCTATTGCCTGTCAAGACCCAGAAATATCAATTTAAAAAACAAAACAAAGAAAACCACCCTCATGAGAAAAACGTCAACTCAAATCAGTGATTGCAGTTCTTCCAATATGCCTCGTTTTGCAATTATTTTACGTTCATTGACTAGTCGATCGGGTACATCCGATCAATTATAATGACCCAATGAACAACAATTTATTAGGGCAGAAACGGGCGTACGGAACTTAAAAAAATGGACTTTTTCGTGTTGTGTGTATAGTTCGAGGGTGTGAATAACAATCGAAGGTCAGAACGAAGGTTGACAGGTGTTCATACAGCCATGTGCTGATTTTTTTTGGACATCCTGTGTTTAGGGATAACAACCATACAATAATTGAAAATATTTTACCAGATGTAATCGTTATTTACGATACTTTTTGAGGTAAAGATTTCCTTCTCACAAGTTTTGGATCCTGTTTGTGATGGGTGTTGGCCCTTCATTGTATCTGACCGGCGATAGAGGAATTTGATTAGTAGGACGAATGTTTTTTTATTATGAGTAGCCTGCATGTGAAATCGAAACAATCCTATTCTCGACCACGGCTTGCGTGACCGAGGGACGTATATTACCACCCCCGTGGCGGCAGGGCGCAACCACTTGTGGAAGCGACGGTCGAAAAAGACACTCGAGCGCTAAGGGTAGCTTTCCCCGTTGGTGGGCCTCGTTATATTAGAGCAAGGACTCGTGATTGTGTGGAAAGGAGCCGCTTGAATTTCGTGACTGAGAGGATCCTAGCTTGAATCACGTGACACCGATCTAGCCCCCTATCTCGAAACAATCGGTAATTACCTTGTTGCATATATATATTTGTGTAGCTATATTTATCCGAGATCTACTCTGCACCACACTGTCCGTGTTTAATCACCTGTGTAACCACTCCCCAGGATTTCTTTCGTTTGAAAAATTGTCCAGCTTATAGACTTACAATACACATTTTGTGAAATTCCAAAGTTTTCAAACTTGTATCATGTAAAATTAAAACTATGCTTGGAATCAAACCGTTCGAGTAAAAGCTTTCAGAATTGTATGTTATTGAATTCTAAGCCTCCAATTTATCAAGTTTTGATTAAAAATTCGACATTAATAATTCAATAATATGATACAGAAGCTTTTCAAATGAAGCAAATTCCAAAATAAAATCTTGTAAAATGTAGATTATCTCATACTTGCGTTCGAAATTAGAGAACTTATCAACCAGGATCAACACTTTCACGTTTCAACGTTCGAATTTTATGTATGCGGATTTCAGTCATTGAAATTTGCAGAATATTATATTCCAAATTGAAACATGAATAGTGAATGGGAAGCTCGAATGAATCAAGTTTTCAATTTTCTATTTAGAAGCTATAAATAGAAAATAACAAGAATTTCTAACTGCCAAAGTAAGAGTCATTTGAATTGAAAATTTTTAATGCAAAATGTAAAAATGTAATACATTAGATACTTAGATATTTCCGAAAAAGTCCAACAGAAAGGTACAATTGAAAAAATTTGTACTGATACAAAAAATTTTCCGAAAGTGTCCGTCTAATTTCTAAAGCTTCAGTTTTTCCTTATTTGTTAAGTTAATTCTTAAAATTCGATGATTTTTTTATAGATTGATTCGTTAATAGAACATTTCCAATGTAAATTAATCATTTGAACTAAATTCATAAAGACTAGTCCTTCATCAAATCTAAAATTTTATTTGCGGTGAGATTATAAAAATGAATTTATAAACATTGCGCTTTTATATTTGTATACATTTCTCAATCACCAGAGTAGAGTTCTGCAATTTATATTCTTGAGATTCATGCTTTGAGAATAAAAAAATCCAAACTTGCAACGGGAACTAGATAGAAGCACTGTTTCTGGTATAATCTCGAAAGTCCTTGAGCCAATAACAAGGGCGCTCTAATGTAAACAGTCTTGGCCGTACTCTCGACGAGTATAGTTCTATTCAGCAGAGTGATAAACGTTTTCAGACACGTGAGCATGCTTACTAGGTTAGTCCAAAAATATGTTTTTCGAATTTTCATGCAAAACGCCCAGAAATTTGTTCAAATCCACAAAAAAAAA
>WSXT02010466.1:0-14641 GCA_011762715.2 Neuroterus valhalla | reverse complement strand
TTCAGCTCACTCGATCCTGTATGAAGGCCGTCGATACCCAAGCCCGAAGCCGTAATAGGATCGAGGTTCCAGTGTAAATAATTCCAAATGAGTCTGAAGAAATTCGGAGAAATCCAAAATGAAGCAAAAGAAAACCAAGAATCCAAGAAATCCAAATGAATAAATCAATGTAAGTTTGAATTGTTCTCAATAAATTCAAAATAATTCAAACTGTAACTCATCCGAAAGTTCATGAATAATTCTTAATGTGTCCAAATAAATCCGAAAAAAATCCAAATCAATCGAAAGAAATCCCAGTTAATCCAAGTTAGTTCTAATGGATTTAAATAAATTGGAATGGATCCAATCAAATTAAGATGAATTTAAATGAATCTAAATAAATTGGATCTCATCCAAACAGATATGAATAATTCCAAATGTATCCAAATAAATCGAAAGAAATACCAATTCATCCAAGTAAGTTTAAATGGATTTGAATGAATCCAAATAAATTAGACCAAATCGAAATAGATGAGAGTAGATCTAATGAAATTCGGATGAATCCAAATGAACCGAAATAAATTGAAATGAATCTAATTAAATCGGACCTTATCCAAATGAATATAAATAATTCAGAATGAGTCCAAACAAATCCGGAAGAATCCAAATCAATCGAAAGAAATACCAATTAATCCAAATAAGTTCTAATAGATTTAAATGAATTTAAATCTAAATGAATTTAAATGAATCTAAATAGATAGGATCTCATCCAAACAGATATGAATAATTCCAAATGTGTCCAAATAAATCGGAAGAAATACCAAATAATCCAAAGGTAAGTTCGAATGGATCTAAATTATTCCAAATAAAATGGACCTAATCTAAATAAGCTATAATAGATCTAATGAAATTCGGATGAATCCAAATGAATCTAAATGAATTGGACCTTATCCAAATAAATATAGTTCATTCCGGATGAGTCCAAACAAATCCGAAGGAATCCAAATTAATCGAAAGAAATCCGAATAAATCCAAGTAAGTTTGAATTGATCTGAATTATTTCAAAATATTTCAAATTGGCATCATCCAAACGAATATAAATAATTTCAAATCTATCCGAAAAAATCCGAATCAATCGAAAGAAATATCAATTAATTCAAGTTAGTTCTAATAAATTCAAATAAATTTGAATGGATCTAATCAAATTAAAATGAATTCAAATAGATCTAAATGAATTTAAATGAATTGGATCCCATCCAAACAAATATAAATAATTCTGAATGTGTCTCAATAAATCCGAAAGAATCCAAATTAATCGAAAGGAATCTCAATAAATTCCAATGGGTCTAAATAACTTGGAATGGATCTAATAAAATTAAAAGCTCTCTAATCAAATCTAAATGAATTTGAATGAATCCGAATAAATTGGATCCGAATTAAACAGATATTGGTAATTCAAAATGAGTCCAGTAATTTCGAGGAAATCCAAATTACTCGAAAGAAATCTGAATGAATTCGGATAAGTCCAAATAAATGTAAATGATTCAATACAAGTCTCAATAAAATGGTACTTATCCGAATAATTCCAGAAAAGTCAACATCAACAACATTTAAATTACAATAGAAGTTACTAATCCGGACAATTTTTCAAAATGATCATTTCTGTCAACGTTATTCTACATAAAAAATCAAGTGCGTTCTGAAGTTATTATTTCCAACTGCTTCCTGTCTAAATTGACTGAAACTAGCTAATTAACAAATTTGAGAGTCACCCTTCAGTAAAATAATAAAAACTTCTTATTGAAATCGACTCTCAGCCGTGGCTGCAAGAGAATAATTATAATATCCCAACAAATATACATAGCGAGAGCAGAAGTAAAATGTAGAATGTAAATGAACGGAAGCGATAGCATATGCATACAAAAGATTAAAGTCGTCCACCCCTCTGTATTGAAATAGATTTCTTGGTTTATTTTTACGTATCGTTCACCGGTTTATCTTTAAATTTTTCTCGTTTTCCGTAAATGAGCTTTTTGATTGCTTTTAGAAACCGTTTGGAAATTCTCCTTCAAATGATCTTATTCAGATTGTTCAATCTGCAGCAGAATTGAGGCATGCATTTTTCTTGGTAGTAAAATAATGCATTATACGAATTATCGAATTAATTGATGATTGAATCATAAATATTGAAGAAATCTGTGTATTACAAAAATTTTCGGTTGCAAAAATAATTTAGTGTAGAACAAGCGCCAAATTGATAGCAATTCGCAATCACATGCATAGCCGTTTAAAAACTACGTCACACTTCAAAAGAAGGGGGGGGGTAGAACCGAGCAAAGAAATATATAAATATTCATATTTTTTAAATTCAAAGACGATGAAGCTCGGAATAATGAATAACAGTGAAATTTCAAATAAAGTTATGGAATTGTGATTGATATTGTAAAAACGTAGTAAATAATGTTCTTGTCTCATTCATCGATATTTTTTATATTAGAAACTATTCTCTCGAGGATGTGCATTGTTCAAAAATTTGAAGATCAAAACATAAGTATCCTCGCGAACCTGTACAAAAATTGCAATTATTTTTTATGAATAATAACATTTTTGCCATGGAAGATGATTTATAACACTGAAAAATTCCTTGCCATAAAAGATCAAATTTCCACCTTGAAATAGGGGTTTCCAATGGGAGAGTTAATTTTCGGAGCCAAAGAGTCAAATGCTTCAGGAAACCATTGACTCCATGCTTAAAAAATCCTATTTCTTGTTGAAAAGTCAACGTTTATGGTTGACAATTTCACATTCTTGTGAAAAAGTCATCGTTTGGATTTGAAAATTAAAAAATTGAGTCAAAAATTCCATTATTTCGTCAATTAATCATCCCATTTGCTTCATAGAAAAATTCACAATATTTGTTATAATTCAATTCTTCTTAATCTGAAAGTCTAATCTTATATTTTTGGTTCATAATTTAACTAATTTATTGAAATTTAAACTACTTTGTTTAATTGGATATTTTTTTTGAACTACTTTAAACACCTATTTTGTTGGTGGTCGATTCAACCAGTTTATTCAAGATTTTTAATATTATAGTAGCAAAATAATTCTTTCAACTGAAAATCAAATATCATTATTGATTAACACTCAATTGCTCTCAGTTGAAAATTCAAGAATTCTGTTGGATTTACTTAGCTGCAACTTCGTTCCTCTTGGTAGAAAATAGTTCTCAACAATGGAAATTATTTCAAGTGCTTGATTGGAAGTTTGACTACTGTTCCATTTCTGGCATGAAAAAAGTCGGTTTCAATTTATTATTAAAATATTAGTTTGGAAATATACTCTTTTGTTGGAACTGTTTTTTGAAGAATTTGGTCTTTTTAATCAAAAGTTCAAAAGCCTAATGATTATTGGTTTCCTATTTTGACAGAAATAGCTTTTCTTCCGATGGATTCAACTATTCGGTGAAAACTAGAAATCTTTTTTTAACTTTCTTCTCCTTGTTCGAAATTTCAGCAATATGATATTTTTTTATTTTTGATGTTTCGGTTTTGATATGATATATTGATGATATATGATAGTCCTTTCAGGTATAGAATTTAACTGCTTCCTTGGGAATTCGTAATTTTTCAAAGAATGTGCCTTATTTTTTTAAATTCGGATGTATCTGATTCAAAATGCAAATCTTTTTCTGATTAAAATATCAAGTTTCATATTTTATATGGGAACTGATCCTTTTCGATTGTGAATATTCAACTCCTTGGCTTAATATCAATTTGGTTGTTGCTTAAACATTGATTTTTGTAACTCAAAACACACTACTCATTTTTAGACTTGAAATTCATTTTTTTACTGCAAGTTTCATCTTATTTGTTTTTAATTGAAATATTTTGTTGAAACTTCGCTAGTTCGTTCCTTGTGTTTGATTGTGAATGCGACCGTCTTGGTCGTATCAATCCATTCCTTTGTTCAAATTTAATATTTGTTGAAAATTCTCTTTCTCACGCTTCCGAAATTCTGGAAAAGAAGTGAAGGACACTTTTTCGAGAAAACTAATCATTCTTATTTCTGCCAATCTTTCTTGTAGTTTCTACTTACATAAAAAAGGTATTATTAACCATCACAAAAGTGCAGCAGATATGTTTTTATATAGTTAGATTGTTCACGAAGCGATAAAAGAAAATAATGTTCAAGTTAATGGTAAAGTGGCACTAGACTATATTCTATATCAGCCTATTTGGTTAATCCGAACCTGCCTGTCTGATATGAGATGGATTCGATCCATGAGTATAATCATAAACTTTTATAGGATAAACCATCAGTTTATTTATATTTTTATTTTTTCTCATTTTTAAAAAAATCTGTCGAATTCTCATCAGAGGATGTTTGTTTTACCAAAATGAACAGTTAAATTTCAAATAGGAGAAGAGAAAACAAAATCGTCAATCAAGATATTGATCTTTAACCAAAAGAATGAATTTCCAGCAAAATAGCCAAATTTCGAATCAAAGATGAACTTCCAACTGAGATAATTGACCTTGAACAAAAATATAGTTTACCAAAAAGTTGAATATTTAACAAAAAAAGGTGATCTTTAACCGAAAATCTGAACCTGCCTGTCTGATATGAGATAGATTGGATTCATGAGTATAATAAGAAACTTTTATTCGATGAACGTTCAGCATATTTATATTTTCATTTATACTCATTGTTGAAAAACTCTTTTCTGAATAAATTGATAAACGAAAAGCCTTCAAAGCATGCATTGATGAATAGTTCTAGGTACATGAATTTGTCTGAAAATTGAATCGCAGAGAGTACAATGCTTTGAAATTGATTTGAGTTGAAATTTTGAATAGAATTTTTGAAAAATTTGTGCTGTAAATTTTTCAGAAGTGGTTTGTTATTGTATTTATTGAATTTGACATGCATGTTTGAGCGAGGGAGCACACGTGTTGCACGTGAGGGTAAATGCCTAAGTATAATAATTAGGTATGTACGTAATGGCAAAGCTGAGCTGGAGGGAAGCCTTATATGAACGAACGTCAAACTGGCTTGCTTGGCTGATGCGATATATTTCTGACTGACTAGTGGGTGTTTCCTTTTAAATCGCATTATTAGATTTCAGGGATTTTACGTAAAGCTTCTTTCACTTTCATCAGATATATGGATTTCCCAATGAAAACTTTAAATCAAGTCTCTTTGAAACTCGAAAACAAAAGAAAAATTTACCATTTTTATGCTGATAGAAGAAGACTGCTCTATAGATTTTTATCAGTGAGAAATGTTTCACTGACAGTAACGGTTAAGTTACTTTTCTTAATCGAATATTCAACAAATAGTTGAATTTTCAGCTAAAAAAATTAGTTAATTAGTAGAAAAACGCCAATTTTCGAGGAAGCAATTGATTCTGAAAACAGAAAGATTAATGTTTTACGAGGAAGAAAATAGATATTAACAAAATACATGAATTTTCAGATAAATGATTTGATTTTACACTGGGTAAGCTCGAATCTTTACCAAGGAGATCGATTTTTTCTCAGAGAGATGAATTTTCAACTCAAAATGGAATAGTTAAATTTTCATTAGAAAAAATGTGGTTTCAACAACAACAAAAAAAGCGAATTTTCAACCAAACAGATGGTAACTATTCAGTAAGTTAAAGATGGTAAGTATTCAGTTGAAATTATGAACCTTCAATGGAAGAAAGGCGAGTTTTCGACCAAACAGTTGAATTTTCATTCAGAGAAGATGACTTTCAATGAAAAGCATAAATTTTCAACTTCAAAAGATACATTTCTAACCAAAAATGGAAAAGTGGGATTTCCAGTTCAACAATATAAATTTTTCAATACAGGACCAAATTTTCAAGATAATAGCTTAATTTTCTACGAGAGAGGAAAGTATTCTGTTGAAATGATGATCCTCCAATGAAATAAAAACGAGTTTTCAACGAAACAGTTGGATTTGTATCCAGAGAAGATGATTTTCAACAGAATATGTGAATTTTCAAGTATGAAAATTCATTAACAAACAAATATGATGCAATGGAATCTTTAGTTGAACAGCAAGAATTTTCTGACACAAGACCAATTTTCCGAAATAATAGTTGGATTTTATACCAAAGAGGGAAACTGTCCTTCACCATAATGTTAAGTTTTCAACCAGAAAAGATGATTTTAAACGAAATATGTTCATTTCCAACCTAGAAAGATGAATTTACAATACAAAATGATATGATAGAATTGTCAGTTTAAAAACATGAATTTGACCAAATTCACCTGAAATAATGAAACTTTGATGAAAATACGAATCCTTATCCGAACATTTGAGATTTCAATCAGAAAAAATGATTTCTAATCACAAGTACAATGAATTTTGTTCAAAAATCATTTTTTGACGAAGAAATTAGTATGTAGCAAAGCGTTTAAGTTTTTAGCCGATGCGATGAAGTTTTAACTGAACTGAGTTTTCTACAAAATGCATTACTTTCAACCAAATAGTTTGATTTTCATCGAAAAAAGAGTTTTTTCAAAATAAACAGTTAAAATCTGAAACAAGAAAATTAATTTTTACTCAAAAATACGATCTATCAAAATTGTACATTAACTATCTTTGAATAAGACTAATTTTTTCATTCAAAAATATATTGAATAAATTTTCGGTCAGAAAATAAATGTTTAAGAAAAGCGGATTCCAACAAAAAGTTAGATTTTCAGCCAAAGAGATTAATTTCCCAACGAAAAATTGGGTTTTCTACAGAATGCATTCTCAACCAGATAGTCGAATTCTCTTCCGAAGATTTTCTTATCAGAATAAACAGTTGGATTTTAAATAAAAAATCAAAAAACAGAACCTTCAATCAAGATATTGATCTCTAACAAAAAGATTGAATTTCCATCGAAATAGCCAAATTTCGAATTAAATATGAACTTTTAACGTAGGCGATTGAGCTTGAACAAAAATATAGTTTTTAAACAAAAAAGGATTCAACTCTACCCAAAAAGACTATTCGACAACAAATAACATGACATTTCCTTGGAAAGATCAATTTTGTACCAAATAGTTGAAATTTCGGAACAAGCAGTTCAATTTTCCACCGAAAATTGTGATCGGCAACCGAAAATAACATGATAAAATTTTCAGTAGAGAAATAAATGTTTCACAAACAAAGATATTTGTAAAAGAAAGTGAACAAAATATGATTCTCCAACATGGAAATTACTGACAACCGAATAGTTGAACCTCAACTGAAAAGATCAATATTTTACCTAAATTATGATTCTTTAACGAAAACAAATAATAATTTTTGAACGAGAACTTGATCTTTCAATTTGAAAAAAATCGTATTCTTCAAAGGAAATCTAATCGTTGATATTTTGAACAGGAAGATTTCAGTCGAGAATGAAGAACAGTTGCATGTATTATAGAAAACAAGTTATCACAAAAGATTTGCATTTTCAGTCAAGATACAGATTTTCAACCAAATAGTTTGAATTTCTACGAAAGATGAATAAAAAACTCCAGAAACAAATTTTTAACGACACAATTATATTTTTAATGATGAAGATTAATTTTCAACTAAAATGATAAATCTCCAACAATCAATAGAACGATTGCAAAGATTTTGATTCTCAGGCTAGAGGATGAAAATGAAAAAATCCGTCGGAAAAGCAATTAATTTGATCGATCCTTGGTCGAAAATAAACATAGTTTCGAAAGCATAAGGAATGTGACGATTGCAGTCACTGCTGATGGAATAAAATGTCAGTAGTTACAAATTCGTTATTTATCTTCAAAATGATCTTCATTCCCATTAACTTCGGATGCATTTGAACTTTACCCTTAACTTAGGGTAATGACAACACTTGGTTTCTCTTGTGTAGATGGAAATCCAAGACCAGTTTTTTCATGATTTTAGAAAAATATAGTAGAATATGATCACGCAGTGATGATTCTCTGCGAATTATTTCGTTTTGAGGTTCATATCCGCCTAATTATGACAAAAAGCTGCACAATGGAAAAAAATTGCAATACCGCCTCCACTCAAGTGAAATTTATGAAGCTCTAATCAACCAATCAGATCCCTCTTTGGGCAGTAAAGTGGCTGTTCGTCAGCTGAAATGCTCAGAAGAGTAATTCAAGTCTTTATATGTCTTTGAAAAACAAAAATGTTTTCCAGATTGTAAAAAGCCTTTATGAACGTAGATAATATGAGGGTTATCAATAATCACTGGGTTTATCTATATCGGAAATTTTTTTCCGTGTTGATGCACTGGGGTGGAAGAGCTTCATTAATGGAAGTTTAATTAATTATATGGAACTTTCTGCCCAAAATGTAATTTTCGAGTCATTTCGAAACTACGATCACTTTTCACTTTTAAAATTATCAAACTTTCGTTGCACTTCATCATTATTAATGTATTGCTTCTTCATATTATGCAAAATCACTGACTAAAAATTGCAATTCTATTGTTGAATGATATATCACCTCACCTATTAAGAAAGGGACTTTGAATAAAAATCAAATTGTCTGCTTATTACAATTTTTTCTCAATTTATTCATTCTGCGTTATGTTTTTTTTTATTATTATAATAAAATCTACATTTTTAATTTTGGTGCTCTATTCATCGCGGTTTAACGAATTTTGTCACTTGTTTATTTTATATTTTGTACCTTGATGGCCGAGGCGGCGCACAAAATTGAGACGACAACGAGTAGATACTTCATGGTTTAGATGCTGTTTCAGAATGATCGCAACACTCAACACTGCCTCACTGTTACGCACAGGAGGCGCATTGATACACTGCCGTTGTGCCGCTCAGAGTAGTAACTCAGGAGCTCGTCAGCACAGCAAAAGCCACGTTACCCTGTTACAGACAAAATTATTGAAAAAAATTTCTGAGAAATAGAATGATTATTTCTGGTGCATTTTTAAAACTTAAGAGAAAAAATTTACATTGTGGGAAGAATTATGTATAATGTAATCATGATTTATTTAAAATGGTAATTTCATGCATCCATTCCATAGAACAAATGACAAGAAACATAATGATGAAATGTAATTTCGTGGTCCATGCGATGCATTATAAAAATTCCTATAAAATATTTATTAATAGGGTATTAACGAGTTATATTCTTATTTCTGCAAAGTGGCGACATCCCTCGACCGTGAGAGGCACCATTTAGGATTCGACTCGGTGGGATTTCCTCACTCTATTCTGATCAATCAACAAGCTAATAAAGACAATTTTTATACGTACCGCCTTTACGTGAAAGAGAGATTTTTTCAAATTGGCGTAAGGGCCTATAATTTTTATTTTTCATGAAATAATTCCTTCATGCATCAATCTTTCTGAATAACGCAAAATGTTGCACGTTTCCTCCTGGGTTAATAATGAAACGCTTAACATTTTGCATTATTCAGAAAGATGAATGCTTATAGGAATTGTTTCATGAAAAATAAAATTAATAGACACTAATGCCAATTTCAGAAAATTTCTCCACTCCTAATCTCTTGGACCGTAATTTTGGTCCAATCAATGACCAAACCTGCGATTCTGGCCCAATGGACTGACTTTCTGGTCCGTCCAATGGATCCGGAAATCGTTTGCCGGCCCAAGCTTGGACCAGGGATATTGGGAACCGCAGAATTGCATGACGCCAGCTATAATTCTAATGCGGTCAAAATGTGAACTAGAAAAAGGGAGTTACAGTTTTAAGGTGCATTATAATTTTTGCAAGAAAATCAATTCACGATTTTTTTGCAGTTTGAAAAAATGAGTAAAAAATGAAAAATGTATCTATCGAAAGCAAATAGCATTTATTTTACAACGTCATGCAAGTTTCAGTAAATAAAAATATTGAATACATTTTTATTGACGCAAAAATAAACTCAGAGTCATTAGATATTAATTTCTACATAGAATATTACATATCTAGAAGAGTGTAACCTTAAAATTTTAGGTTAGATTTGATATTTCAGTTCTGATCGTATGTTACTTATATTTTCGGAATTAGATTGTTCAGTGCATACATTATTTGAAGTATATTTAGGCTCAAAATGTGTTGAAACTTACTTCATATCGTGAAATAATAGTTTCTTCGAGAAAAAGCAGTTATAGCGAAGAATGTGCTTGTTCACTCTATACGATGAAAATTAAATTTTGAACAAATTACTATTGATACATAACAATTTTCAATACTAACTGTTGAGTTCATGCTTTGCAGAACAATCCTAGAATCATTTTTATACATGGATTAGAATGCATCTTAAAAATGGGACCCCCTTGCTTATTCACGATTTTTACTTTGGGTCAAATAAAAACGATATTATTCAAAAAAACACCCGCAGAGATATTGTAAATTAGCTCAGTTTCTTAAGTTCAAAGTTTTATGTTGGGGATTTTGTATCTTATAAATATATGGACCGGAAACCCATTCTCAAAGTCCCCTGTGACCCCCATAATTGAGAAATCGTGCTATTTTTTCCTTATTTCTTGTAAGCGATTCTTTTTTATCACTCTTCTCATCATAAAGTCTCTTGAAATATCTTGAAAATTCTTCTCTTTCCATCACCTTATACCACCTAGCGGACACGTTCTGCAAATGAAACATAACAAAAAGGAACATTTATACATAACACTGTTACAATCGTTTGTCATGGTAATGCCAGAACATAAAGGTACCTTTATGTACTTGATGAAAATTCGTTGTAAGAAAAACTTACAGAGAAAATATATATTCAGGCACAATTCTAAATTTTCTGTCGATCATCCTATCCGCAGAATATAATAGCAGTGATTGAAAACCTATTTGCTGGTGTTACCAGTTCATCTCATGTCTCATTCTACGAAGAAATTGGAATATTGTTGGGTTATCCTTTTTTTTTGAATCACTATCCAGATAATTTTATTGGTAAGCATACTAGGAAAAGAATGGATCAAAACAAAAACGAGCAGAATAATATTTTACCCTCAGATACTCAGAAATATTCGAAGAAGTATGGTTCTTATAATACTTTTCTTCTTCCACATTTTTGTCAAGTTAAAGAAGAATTGAATTCATGTTGAAGAAGTCCAAAATTCATACTGATTTTATAGTCATTTTTAAATGGATTGGATAGTAATTTTTGGTGATGATCCCCCAGATACATTTGGAAAAAGTGGTGCTATCTAAACTCACGTGGGGCAGACTGGCAGACTTCTTAATACCAAGGTAGACGAACATATAAAAGTGTATGAGATTATGATTGATTACATTGAGATGTACAACCATTACAAATTACTCTTCTCTTTGAATTTGCTATCAATTTGGCTATTTCCTCTGACCGTGTCTATTCTTGTTAAGATTCAATATTCATAACAGGGAATTCTAAAGGTCGGATTTCAGGGAGATAATCGTGGGTTCCTTATGGGTTTTGACCTGCTGAGAGATTTCCTAACTTGATGAGTGTGTTGGCTGAACACCGAAACGTTTGTTCATTTTTTGAATGTTTCTGTATTGGGTTTTTGAAAATTTTGAAAAGAAAAAAGACGATGGATAGTAATCAAAGATGAGGAAGGAATTTTGAAGGTCGCTTTCTCTTTTGTCTTTTTACATTCTCATCAGAGAAGGTATTAGATTTGTGTAAACTTTGACCCCCTCCGTTTTTGTCCAATGTCCACAATTGTTCAACAATTTATCTTCATGATGTTTTTTTATGAAATCAAAATTGTCAGAATTGTGTCATTTTCAAAATTCGAAAGTATAAACAAAAATCTTCCCGCTTCGCGAGCATATTCTCATTTCGCGCTTCGCTTGCAAGTTTCAGCGCGCCTAGGGCATGTGTTTGCCGGATCACGCGCTCCGCGATCGATAATATATCAGACTCGCGCTTCGCGCTCGTACATTTCAAACCTCGCACTGCGCGCTCGGGTATTTGTGTCACGCATTCGAAATACTTTTGCTATTCTTCATTTCAATAATTATGGAGATTTGAAAGTGAATTGAACAAATCAATATCTTTTAGATCTCAGTTAACCATTGCAACCTTATACTCTTAATTTATAACGTAATGAGGATTAGATGGAGATTACATTTCTCAAAGCTCTGTTGGCTTCAAGGTACACATTCTCATCGCGGCACTCGCGCTTCGCGCTCGACTTTTGACGGAAATTTTTATATGTAAGTTTTTTGTCTAAGATACCTCCACAAGAGAAATCGAATGCGCTGTTTATTATACAAAAAACAAGTTTATCAAAGACCGATTTGATCCGTTCATTTTTTGTTGAGTTTTAATGTTTACAGACGGACGGACATACAGACAGACACCATCGCCAAAACTTGATTTTCTGCTTTAAGGGGTCTTGAAACGTGGAGGTCCGTCGAAAATTCAAGATGTGAAATTTCAGACGATTCTAATACTTTCTCAATCATAAATGATGAGATTGTGAAAATGAGAATTTTCAGCCAAACAACAGAAGATACGAAAGGAACATATAAAAGAAAAAATGTTTCTCTTTGGAAGCCTTACAAGATGGTCTTCACAACTTTATGAATTTTCCCAGAAAATCGAAAAATCCAATTTTGGTCGCACAAAAAATGATGAAAAATAGGAAGTTCAATTTTTCGGTCAAAATATGCAAGGTACGGGAAACTATAAATGAACAAAAATTGTGCCCTAAAAGAAGATCTAAAAATTTTGTAAAATGCACTTTTTGATAGATTAAGTAGTTCTTGCTTTATTAGAAAGAAAACCATATTAGAAAGAAAAAAATTGAACTTTCGGACGATTGTCACAAGCTTAGGAAAAAAAATAGACACAAGTTCTTTACCAAGAAAATATCTTTAAATGTGATAGCAATATTTTTTTAAAAGAATGTGTAGTTTTACTTTCAATCAGGAAAACTAACTATGAAAACGAAATAATAAACTTATGAAAAAATGACGAAGTCTAAGACAGAAGATTGATAGGGAGAAGTTGTTCACCCGGAAAAGACCTATACACTTGTTATAATTTTTCCGATTGGACGCGTATTTTTTTGTTTCAATTGAATAGAATGAAATAAAACATTAAACAATTAAATTCCTAGAGAAAGTACTAACCATATGAAAAATAATTGGACAACAGAACTTCTCTATCGTTTCAGACAGATTTGGATCGACTGCGCAGCACGAAACACGAGATGAGAATAAAGCCGAAAAAGCTTTAACAAAAGAGAATTCAAAATCATCAAATTAAAGTAGTTGACATTTCGCTTTCGTGTTTCAAAAGCTCTGTATATAAATATAGGGAAGTATAAAGACCAAGTGCGTAGCACGAAGTAAATTCATAATCGAGCGTGGATGGCGAGGTGAATTCATCATCAAGCGCGAAGTGCGAGATCCGACGGACGCGCGCCTTAGGCGCACTCAAACTTGAGTTTGGCTAGTCATGAGGTCCCATGGTTCTTGCTATGAAAATCGAATTCACACCAATTAGCATCACCATCATGATGATCATGAAATCTCTGCAACGGAGTAAAAATCTAAGCTGGTTTTTTAGTTTTTCCATTCTATCACTGCTCTTAGTCCAACATTTCATATCCTTTATGATTTCTTCTCCGTTGTTGTAAGAGGCCCTCAAGTCTTTGAAGATGCCCATTTTTATCAGTAAATTGTCCGAGTCTGGTATATAGATAATAAAGCGATGTATGTTCCGTCGACCAGGGTAGTTGAATTTAGGAAAGATGGAAAAAATGCAGACTACTGGTCCAGTAGTTGGACCAGTAGTCTGCATCTTTCCCATCTTTCCTAAATTATCATCAAATATCTTAAAAAATTCCTTTCGCACAAGAAAATGGATATAACATCATTATATTTTGTCTGAACCTAAAGCATTTGTTCCATTAATTTCTCGAAATTCGATATCTTCCTCAATTTCGACTATGATTTTCGTAATCAGCGCGGCGATATGCATATAATATATATATACATATTTTCAGAAAAATCCAGGTTAAAAAATTACATACGTTTTCGGGAGAGCTAGGCATGAAACTTTCATTTCCACTATGAATAATTTCTACAAGTTTCACTCGTACACAAAACGGATGAGAAATAAAATGTGTATTTTCACTGAATCTACAACTTTTGTGCTCATTATTTCTGGAAAATGTTGATCTTTTCCGAGGTTAACGTGTAAAACGATAATTTGCATGGTTTTGACCATGGAAATCAAACTCACGCTCATTTTTACAATGATATGTGTGATTAGCGCGACAAAATACAGAAGTATACGGAGATTGAAAAAAAAATTGAAGTTGAGTACTATTCAGAACGCCACCTATCAGGAATTGTAACATCCGCAGTGTTACCCACACCTGCTCTATGGGTTCACGGGAGGTCTCTTTCAGAATGCATGTTTTTGAAAGTTTTTCGAGTTTAAAAAATCTTTTTTATCAAGCGCTCCGCTTGAATCTTTGAGCGTGCCTGGAGCGCACGTTTCCGTTTTCTGCTCGATCTGTCCACCTTTTCCACGTTTAGGGTTCTATTAAAGCTCCCTCGGCTTCAACGTATACATTTTCATACGCTTTTATTTAACTCGACCTTGGTGTCTCTCTGTCTATCTGACGCAGCAAAATGGTACAAATATTCATGCGTACTTTTTACCTATTTGTAGATAGGTTTCAGCACTGAAACTTT
>WSXT02010455.1:0-14642 GCA_011762715.2 Neuroterus valhalla | reverse complement strand
ACCACTTACCCCCGCCCCCCCCCCCCCCCCCTCCATATGGCTCATTGTAGTCTTTCAGTGGCCCCTGCCACCTTCTGGACAGACTACGTAGTTTATGGACGACCCCCTAATCGACCTGAATGACTATACGTAACTATACCGATCATAAATAAGACCCTTTCCATAGCCGAATTAATTGAATTTATGAATTTTTTAATTAACAATTTTATTCATTCTTTTTCCTATCTAAAAAATTGTTATCCAATAAATTTATTTCCAAGGTGCATCTAACTCTTAAGGAAGGCTATTGGTAATAAAAATGAAACTTTTTAAAACTTTCTTTCACATGTCTTCAAGGCTACTTTTACGTAAAGAACTTAAGAGTTAATACTAAATGAAAACAAGAATAATTAATTTTTTGAAAGCGTAACCAGCGAAATAATGACTATAACATTTGAAAATGCAGGAATTGATTTTGAACAGAGAAAAAAAATTTCAAGATCCTGGTAAATAAAATTATATTAAAATTAGATAAATTTGACCAAAAATACATCTTATACTTCTTTAAAAGGTGTATATCTTCAAATTGAAATATTTTGTTACATTTTGACATAAATAGTTGGTAAGTTAGGCAGTAAGGAAAGTTGAGCAAGAAAGTGTAAATTTGATCGGCAAGTCTGACTGGCCATTTCAGTGAGGTCAATCGGACATTTTTAAGATCAGACGGGCATCTAAAGAGGCTGGGTCGAGAGTAAGGAAGGTAGATTCCTGAATTAGTGGTCATATCGACAAAATCTTTTTGTAATATAGATATCTTCTTTCTACTGACAATTCCAAAGCATCCGTTTCTATCAAAAATTAGAATCTTACCCTTGTGCCATCCTCAGTCCAAAGGTCCTCTTCATAATAAAATAATCCATCATTAATCGCCTGTTCCAGATCCTGACTCATTTTCACTCTTGTCATCCAATCCCCAGTGCGGTCATGACCTTCATGTTTTGGAAGTCTCGTCGTCGAAATCACAGCCGAGGCCTGCGTCACGATCAGCAGTTTATTAATGTCTCCATCAGAAAGTTCGTAATCGTCGTCATCCTCCGACCTGAAAACAAGTTTACTTTTTACGATGTATTCTTCCCAATAAACCGGGAACAAAAAAGCAAAATAAAATACGAGTGGTGAATTTCTCACTCGGCTTCAGATATCAATAAATCAGCAAGGCTCTTCTCAGTCGGGAAAAGAAGACAAAATTGAATATATCATCATACAAGGAATTTCGAGAACTTTCCAGCTATGAGAAAAATAGTTTTTTGAAAATGAAGAAACTTACAATTCGGAAAAGGCGTTGTGACGTCCGGTGGGCGGTGGTGTGTCGAGTTCTTCGTCAAATTGAAAATCAAGCTCCTCACGTTCCTCTCTACTGATTTTTCCTTTGTCTTCGGGTTTGTCTCTCGGTGGCTGCTTTACTCTTCTTTTCACCTGTAAATTGAAAGATGATGGCATTTTAGTTTTAAGTTTACAATAAAAATATTAAAAATATTTTAAAAACCTGAATCAAAATACCTCTTTCCAAACATCCTCAGGTTCCTTTTCGCCATTAACAAGCACTTCGCTCTTGTCTTCTTTTCTGCCTTTCGTCGACTTTTTATTTACTTCATTTTTCTGGTATTCTTTTTTTTCTTTCCTTTCTTCGTTTACTGATTTTTCATCAACTCTCGTACCGCCAGAAGATTTTATATTGGGCTGTTCGGTTCGATGCGAGATCTCATCCTCCATAGATTCTTCTTTCTCATTCTGCGTTCCTCCAAGTCGAGAAAGAATAATGGGCACGAATTCGGGAACATCTGGGTTTAAACTGTCACCAATCGAGGAAGAAGCGCTTTCGGATTCGCTAAGTCTTCCCACGGGTGGGATGAATGCGGTCAGAATCTTCGGAACTGGAGGAGCGGGAATCGCCATGAGGGGTCGTGCTATCGGGCAGAATTCGGGATGCGATGGAGGAAAGATCATGTCACTTTGGGAGTGTGAACTCATATCCGAGGAATCCGAGAAAACAGGATTCCCGGCTGAATCCAGAATTGGCCACTTCAGCGGGTCCACCTTTGTTCTTACCTAAAATAACCAAAAAAATGACGAATTTTAACCATAAATTATGGACAGAGGCAGGGGGAGGGGGGGGGGGGGACTATCAATTTTTTAGGAAGAAATTTCACTGGGAAATATCTAAACGTGACAGTTTTTCGAAATAAAACTAAGCAAGCTATCGGATTGTTCAATCCATTAAAACTGAAATGATTTAATTTCTAAAATTTAAAATTCAAACTAAGAAAGTTCAAGATCTTTGAATCGTTCAACTTTGTACCCTTGAAGTTTTTAATAGTGATCCAAATTTAAACGACTTAAGAAACGGAAATAAAAATGATTTTGCATTGCAATTCTCAAATCTGTAGCACTTTCAAATTTGAAATGTTTCGTTTCTGGAGTCTTTACAGTTGAACCGGATAAAATTTTCAAACATTTCTTATATAAAATTAATGCATCTGGAATGTTTTAATTTTTAATCATTCGAATAAAATCTTCAACTCACAATTCTCAAATTCCAACTGTTACAGTTTGAAAAAGAGAAAGGGTAATTTTTCCCAAGTTTTTAAAGGAACTGATTGCGCTTTTCTCACTGAATCCGCATCTAATAGCAAAAAGAAAAATTTTCCTGGAAAAACAGGCAAAATGGTTAATTTTTTTAGGCGAGAATAGAGGCCTACAAAAACTAAGAAATACAATCAATGAAATATGGTATAGCATTTTTAAAATCTAATTTTGTAAGGAGGGTACTATCAAACTCCATTCCTCGAACTCTATTAGTCCTAATGGTGTTAGCGAATCCTCCTTATATTTATTCTTGCACAATTTTCTCTCACATTGGTATTAGAACCAAGGCAAGTGTAAAAGAATCGTGCCTCTTAGAATTGAATTGGGAAAGAAATTAGTACAAAAATAAAAAATGATTAATCAAAGAATGGATATAAAATAGAGCAAGTTCTCACCTTAAAGCCGTCCACCATTTCCAGTTTATCAGACTCTGTGATCGATTCGATTACCAAAGCGACATTCGTAGTCAAAGCTTGGACTCTATGGAAAGAAGCTATCAACGTGATTGGGAGAAATCCCTGTGCGTCCATTTTTCTTCGGAGAAAGAAGTCCCTCAAAAGATTCTCTTCACTGAAGTAATATTCTCTGAAAAAAGCAACATAAATATTGCATATTCATGAGAAACTTCGGAAATTAAAACATCAAACACAAAAAGCAATAATTGGCCTTACGACAATTAGAACTTGTTTTGCATTCTTACATTTGTTTCCTGATATATTCCTTCAGCGTGATGTTGTCGAGGTTCAAGTAGTTCGACGTGTTATTAAAATAAAAGGTTCCCATGTAAGGCATCATGTAATTAGGATCCGTCTGCCCGAATTTGGGAACCTATTACGCCAAAAGAACTAAAATTAGTTTCACTAAAATACTTTCTGCATTTCGATTATTAGTAATGGCACTTTCAGATCTACTATCTTAATTGGTAATCGTCAGCGATCACTCTGTAATTCCATATGGTTCATCATTTTGAATTGCATACAAATTTCTATTAAAAAGAAGTAATAAGCAAGAAGTGATTTAACATTTTCACTTGCCTGAGTATAATTTACGAGGCAATCGGGATAATCCTGATCATTTCTATTCCTGTATCCGCCTCGAGATGCACCGCGACCTCTTCCTCGACCACGATAACTTCGGCCACCGCGACCTCTGTAATTGTAGGACCTCTCATCTCTATCTCTCCAGTTTTCTTCGTCTGTTAGAAACAAAAATTTAAATTTTTCAATGTATTTTGGTGAAACTTTTTTGCTAGAGTGCTTACTTAGAGACTTAAAAAATATCCGGGGCAAGTTCAAACCATCAAAACTAAACAATTTACAATTTGCAGTACAGAAAAAGAACCTCAAAATAAACGAATCTAATGCGGAAAACTTTAATCAAAAATCGAAAGATTGAAATAGATGGACTGAACATTTTTCAACTAATGAGACTTCTATTTTGAAATTGTACAAAAATGAGTCTATCAAGGTCTTTAAATGGAAATTATAAAACGTAATTGTCGAATTCTCGAAACTTTAATCTTAGTATGTTCAAGATTTAATGCATTAAATTGTTTTTCACCGTCCGCAGAGAGAGGAAAAAGCAATTGAAAAAAATATATATTTTCAGTTTTTTAAATTATTCTTAGGTTCTTCATTTGTTATTACATGATAAAAAATCATTCCCTATCCAATATGCTTCCATTTTTTATTGCACAATTTTGAACGATTTGAATATGATAAAAAAAATGTTCGAATTTTCTAATCTCGAAATTGTTCTTCTAAACGTTCTAAATGTATTAAAATTGTACCTTCAAAAACAAAACAATTCTTGTTATTTTGAGAGATTCAATCCATAATTATGAAATGTCACACACTATCCGTGTGTCCTTTCTTTTCTAATTCTGCTACTTTGAACGATTTAAATTTAAAAGGAAACAATTTAGAATATTTGACTTGAAAATTATTCAACACTTTCGAAATTCTCATCTTTCTAAGCTTTTTCTTTTTTAATGAATATGAATAACTTTCAACTTCGAATTGTGCTTGGAAATTAAATTATTGATGGCTTTGGACTATGGTCTAATTTTGAAGCTGCGTCTGATGTTTGATAATCTCATTATTTCATACACATGCTATCAGGTGATAATATAAGTGATTGAATACATAATGCTCTTAATAGAAATAACATTTTAAAAATCCTGGTCATAAAATAATTTCTCGGCTTTTCTCGCGATCTCAAAAAATGCACAGCCCTTTACCGAGTTTGAAAACTTTCTTACGATTTTTCAAAAATCAATCCTTTAAAATTGAACAATTTATTGTAAAATTGAACTATGCAAAGTAGAACAATTCTAACTTAAAACATTGTAAGTTAAAGAATGTTCTTTTAAATGAAGAAATTCTTTTAAAATACAGATTTAACATTGTTCAAAAGTTATTAAAAATGTAAGAAGGGTACTATCAAACTCCATTCCTTGAACTCAAGTTCTAATGGCGTTAGCGAATCCTTCTTGAATTTAATATCGCACGATTTTCTCTCCCACTGACACTAGAAGTCTAGGGGAAATTAAAAAAAACGTGCATTCGAATTACCAATGAAAATGCAAAAGAAAATTGATCAACACTCAAAAAAAAAATGAAAATTTGACGAAAATCTAGGGAAAAATAAATTATAATTTTTACTGAACAACCATGTACTTTGCATACAAATTATTATTATTATTTTGTTCTCAACTACAAATAAACTTACCATTTTTCTCTCTTTGACTGTGATATTTTGGAGATCGTTCCCTCTTGTTTCTGTTTTTCGCCAGATCGATTTCCAACGGAACCCATTTTTGTTTATTAACTGAAACGATCACATAAGATTATGGAACATAAATCATACAAATTAAAAATTTGATGAATTGAAAAAGTGCATATCATTGAAATATATGTTTGGATTGAAATTTTAGAATTCAAGCATTTCTATCGTAAGCGAAGCCTATATTCGAATAAAATAAAGAATTCAGAGTGAGTTTCACAGTCTGTATTCTCAAGTCAAATAAATGAATTGAACTTTTAGCCCATGAAAGTAAAACCTCTCCGATTTGAATTTTCAAATTATGGTAAATAAAAATGTTTTATTAGTAGAAAATATTAATAGCATTAGCAGCAGCCCTAACTAAGAGTTTTAAAATCCTCTAACTTCTTTGACGCATAAAATGATACATTTAAAAGTAACTTTAGTTACTTCATGCAAGTAGTTCCCTTGTTGGGTAACTCTACAACATAAGGAGAGAAAAATTATGAAATAAAATTCATACATTTTCTTCTTTTATCGCTGCCATCGGTATGTTCGTCACTATCATCCTGACAGTGATTTTGCTCCCTATTTTCTTTTCCTTTGCCCTCTGGAGTGCTGGCCTGCTCCTTCGGAATATTTGCGTCGACGCCATTTTGTTTTGGAGCTGTTACGACCGTCTTCTTCTAAACAGAAACGGTCTCTTTGTCGATCTCCAATTTTTGAAAATTAAATTAGACTAAAAATCTCATATAATTAATAATTCATTCTATGGAACTGAATCCTTCGATGACTAGAACTTACAGAGTTACAGAGAAAAACAAAATTTTCGAATAGTAGTTTATGATTCATATTATGAATTTCATAATAGTAATTTCTAGCATGTAGATACCTATTTTAGCACGATTATTATCTTATGATGAAAACATTTTTCTAGGCAAAATAAATTTTTTTGAAAGAAAACATTTTTAAAAAAGTGTAAATATATATGAAAAAATGTAAGAACGCCCCCAAGCTTCAAGAAACAAAATTTTGTTTGATTCTTGGAGGGATCGACGCGTTCTCATTTTTAATTTAGCAAAAGTTCTACACCCACAGTATTGCAAAATTCGGTTCTGCAGGCTCTAGCTTTTGCAATTAAAAATCAAGTAATTATCATGCACAATAGTGAACAAAGTAGTAAATAATAATAACAATACAAACCTCCCCTTGTGCTCCCAACGAAGGCCAGTCACCGATGTCTGAGAAATCGCTAGCCTAGCAGAGGAACATTTTTATTTAACAAATCATATTAAAAGTAATATAATAAAATATAAACCGTGGCTAAGAGTACCGAAATTTCGGTACAAATGGCCGGATTTTTTCGTAACACAGACACTCCGTAAAATATAATGGGAATAAAAATAACCCTCAAGGAAACTATGAATCTTCTGGTGAAATTGAATATTTATATTTCAAATAAAAAGAAAACTAGAAATAACAATAATATTAAAAATAAAAATAAGAGTAATAAGTAAATAATGAATAAATGTAGCTATTCGGTGAATAGAAAGAATACTACTGCGTAGAATTTTTGCGGAGGTCTCATTTCGGATGCAGCCGTTAGATTAAAGTGGAGGGTAAGAAATGTGAGGAGCTAACAATACGCACCCTCTGATTTATTTTTCTCCTGTCCTTAGGTGCTCTCACGATCGTTGGATGTACCGGCTGAACCACAGGAGCGACGCCGTTTTCTGAAAAAATATTCAAAAGTACTTTAAAAATGTATTTAGAACTAATTAATAAATTATTAACTCAAATTTAGTAACCATTCAAGTCGCAAAACCTCAAAGGAAAGTTATTAAACTTCAAACATTTTAATGTTTTATATTTGAATCATTTAAGACTTTCGATGTCGAATTTTCCAGCTCTGAACTTAACACTGATGAATTCGTGAATTTCAACTAAATTGAATTTGATATATACATATTGTAAATTATCAGCACTTGAAATTAGAGTGGGATTTAGAGTGGGTTTCGAATTATGACTTGCAAATAAAAATATTTTAGTTTGATGTCTTCAAAATTAAACTTCAAACTTCGAGCCTTGATAAGTATGTGATTTCAAAATTTGAATTTCAGAAAAGAATAATTTTGAATTTAAAAGTGTTCCACATTGAACACTACAAACTCGAAGATTATGAAAAGAAAAAAACCTAAAATAGCAAGGAAAAGCTCTGTTAATTGGAAGAAATGAAGCCTCTGAAATTATTTCGGATAAGTTCAAGGTCAAAGCGATAAGAGAAAGGTCGGGTTTTCGGTTTGGGATATTTTTCCATTGTGGTGTGAAGACGTGTTCGGTTCCACGCTGTCGTTAGCTGAAACGTTATTATAGATAAAAATAATTCATCAAATCACGAGGCACCCGGGCCTGCGCATGCCCAATAAATCATCGGGGCCACGTAGTTTGAAACAGGTTGTAACCAGCCGATAAGAACATAATTATTACAGCTCTCTATACAGAGTGAGACTGAAAACTTATACGCGCCCGCGCGACGGACTGACGCAAATGAAATTATTTCGCACTGGAATGCGTTAAGTACTCACCATTTGCGAGACATAACTATTTATCATTCGTGCCATAGAGTAAAATTTGCATGGAAATCTCGACTCTACATGAAAAACCGTCCAGCATAGAAAGAAATATTTTCTTTACGTCCGTTCCACTTTTTTTTTGTATGAGTGAAGATTTATTATTCCGAAATTCCTATGTTTCCTATTTTCCTAAATTATTCATTAATTTTTTTTTCCTAATATAACATTCTATAATATACGATTTATATTTTGTTTTGCAACCCATGCACGGAGATTTTATATCGTCAAGACATGTACAGCGCGCGGAAAGTGCCTATGATCGCGAAATTTGAAGCCTTTTTTTAAATCATTGCGCATGCGCCTTTCGATCAAAATTACTTTAAAGTATAGCGATATAATTCTTCTACTGGCTTTACGAGTCAGAAACGCAAAATTTGTACTTTTCATACTTTCTGACCACCTATAACGCAATTATATGCATAAATAAATAAAGTCAACAACCTAGCAGCAAATCTTACTAATGGCTTTATACATCATAAACTTTCTCACTTGACTACTTTTACTTTTCACACGAGGGTAAGAAGCATAAAACGACACCAGGTAATGGTCATATTTCATTGACAAAGTGTATAATCCAATTTGTAAAAAAAAAAACTCATTTACCGAGAATTCTCTCAGTCAAAGATTCTAAATATTGCACAAAATTTCCCGATTCAAGGGAATACGAATCCAAAATGGTAATTAGGATTTGAAAAAATATATTTTCAATATAACATTTGGAATTAGTGACTCAAAAATAAAAAATATTATTGGAAAGTCTTGTCACCATTTTGGATCCGATATTTTCAAATTGAACAACATTCGAATTTTCTATTATCTTTGAGCCGAAATAAATTATTCAATTTCTAATCTTTTAACCGAACAACTATTTTGGAATTCACTAATAACCAGTCTCTAATTCTAGACGGAAGACTACAAAAAAACCAAATTCGCAATTTAAAACATTCCTATTTCGCTCGATCTTTAATTTTCCGATTTTCAATTTTATGATTTTATGATTTTAGAATATCTCTACTACACTCAGTCTCAGAATATTTCTATTTTGCGATCTCAGTCATAATCTGCTGGCACACGATAAAATCTCATAAATCATATGTACCATGATAGCACACAAAATCAAAATAATGTTTTTTCAACTCCATCAAAAATGTCAATTTCTGCCGTGTCGTCTCGCTTCCATTAAAATAAAATATTTCGTTGGCGATCAATTTCGCGACATTAGCAACAAACATTGAGTCTCGCAAGGTTATCTATACATAACTTTGTTATTTTTGACGAGTTTTTAAATATCCTGAAAAATATTTGTTCAATATCATTTCATAAATTAATAAAAAATTAAATTTTACTTTGCATTCGGATAAAAGTTGGCAAAGGTGTCAAATTAACAAAATAGGTGTAAAACCTGTGAAGACAGCGATCTTGACTTTAGTCGATCTTCAACTTTAGTAATGAGAATAGTTCATAAGATTTATGAACGATTTTTTTAAGAAAAATTAAATTTTTCATATTTTATTTTGCGGTCTAAAATTTCTGTAATTGAGAACTAATTACTAAACGAGTGTTTAATTCTCAATATAATTTCTGATACTTTTTCCTATCTGTACTTTAATTTTCAACTACTCTCCAGTTTTAGGCATTGAGTAAGCATTGAGTTTTGATTCAAATTTTATGAATCTACATCTGTCTTTGGAAATACATTTTTCTTATTCCATGAATCCTGTTGACATTTTAGTTTTTTTAAATCCTATTTATTCTAAAAATTATTAACTTTTCACAGTCCTACAGTCCCTATTTCACACACACACACACACACACACACACACACACACACACACACACACACACACACACACACACACACACACTTAACATTGTGTTAGCATTTAAAAATCGGGAAATCTAATGAGTAAATACTGAAAACTTCCAGGGAGAATCTGAAATGAAATTCTTGCTAATTATAAAATTTTAATCTGATGATAATTCAAACATTTCAAGCTCAACACCTTCCGAATCCATGAGATTTTATCTAAATTGGAATGTGTATAATTCTAAATTGGAATTGTACCAATTTTAGAATATTTCAAATCGAACTCGTAAATTGAATTTTTATTTGATACGTTAAATGACAGTTAAGTGATCGACTGACTGGACAGGTTTTTCAACAATCGGTAATTGTTTTTCTTTTTTTAGTTCCCGGATTCCTAGTTCAGTGTCCACCCTGGTCTACAGGTATATATTATGCAAAACTAACTTCTATGAATATAAAACTAAGGAGGATCGATCATTCTATTATTTATCTGCCTAATTTTTTGAAGACACAAAAAATTAGTTGCAATCTAATATTATTCGATATAAATTTTGATGAGGAAAAAAAAGTGCGGAAGTTCAAAAGTGCAAAACTAAGAAAAAAGAAAGTACGGGCCCCCTGGAAAAATTGGATCCGCTAAAATTGGACCCACAATACCCAATTCTTTCCGGCCCTGCTTATGAGCACCTAGAGGGGAAAAAAGCATTTGATTGTCACAGTTATACAATAAACAGGCATTATAATCATCCGTTATCAGTCACATAACATCTGTTCACTTGTCCCAATGCATTTCATATTGTAATTTCATTTTTGTTTGTGAATGTGCTGGACGGAAAATAAAGATAACTTGCCAATACTGGAGCAGAATGTCAATGACATAATTGAAAAAAATATTATTTCTTTTCCTCATCTACAAAAAAAAAAACACGTTTCTGCCACTTGGTAATCCAAACATCCAGTAAGACTTCTAATAGCATTAAAACAGTTATAATAACTGAGGAATTCCTCCAATGACAATTTAAAACTTTACTTCACTGTTTCCCATCAATGAAATCAAATATTCAAACATCAAACTGCACACTAAATTATCGTATCACATAAAAAAGATTTTCCTTCACAAAAATAAATGAGAGTTCTTTAATGTGAGAGCGGCAGGGGGGGGGGGGGGTCCACCCCTCGTACATTGCTTGTCTTTTCGATTATTTCTGCAAATCACTGCCACGAAGGCCTTTGTTAAAGCAGACAATAATTGAGAAATAGAAAATAAAAGTTGTTAGAGGGGGTTTAATTAACCAATTCTATCAGACAAATTTGCATACGTTTCTGGTGTTTCTCAATTAGATGCCAGTGCTGCCAAGTTTCGTTGCAGTAAATGCGACTTGAAACTAGTTTTTTCGTGTAATTGTGCAACTGAGAAAATGAAGAAGAATAATTAATTGTAAGTACTCCAATGTTTCGTTTAGCAGCAAATCATTTTCTTTAACCTAATTGTAATTGAAGAATACTTGATTCTAAGTTAGAGAGTTTTTCGAAGCGTTCATTAATTACGGAAAGGAATGAAAATAATAAATCCCATATCTTTCTTCTCATATTTATTCAAAGTCTTGTTTTTTAAGCATTTATTAAACTCTCCTCCACTTTTCATTCGAAATGGAAAATGCCAAAAAAATATAAAAAAGTTCAAATTTAAAAGAGTTCCTGGTGTAATGTTTCTGTTTTTATTCGCCGTTATTTGAATTTTTTTTTACTTATGACGCAAGTCAATTTTCTTCGATAGCTGGGTGAAAAAAAATGATAACAAATGAATGGGGCTCAACATTTTTTGTAATATCTCCGTAAACAATAATATTACTCTCCAAAAGTACATTTAGAAATTCGTTCTTCTATTTCTTTAACTTTTTAATAAAATAATGAAATTATAAAATGTAATCATTGTTTCTCCTCCAGCGATCATATCTGATTGGTCAGCCATATTGAAACTGAAAATTCCTCATGGATATGGTAAACAGGTGCATCGACTGTACAGCGGGAGAAATGCTCTCGTGATTTTCATTGCGACAGTCACGTGCCTTGAGGGGAATCCCCTTTTGAGATCATTGGCATGCATCATCATCAAATTATTCAATTGATTATAACAGAAGAAATAGCAGAAATTTTCATATGACGCCAACGCAATTTTAATTTGTGGCAAAATGGAAATTATGTATTGCTTGGCAAATAAAAAATGAAATGTTTGGGACAGAACTTTTTGGACAGGAATAACTTGAAAATATTTTAGAACACTTAATTCCAGAATATTTTTATAATAACAAAATAATTTCACTGGAGTTCATAGTACGAGTTGAACAAGATAAATAATACAATTCGATTATGAATGGATCGACTCGGGATTTTCCACAATATCAGGAGATGATTTTACTATGATGATAATGGAATTTATCCAAAAATTACAATCTTAAACAAATATTGGAGAAAAATAATTATACTCTTAGCATAAAAATTCTTGCTCTTCCTAGAATTAATTAGAATCAATGACAGCATTCAGTTCAAGATAAATTCTTCTAGCAGGAGCTGTTCTAAAACTCTACTATAATTGAAATTCTATGGGGATTTCCCTGCCAATTTCTTGGAAAATAATCTATAAATACTTTTTTCTTGAACCGATTTTACAACTTCTTACATAGATCAGAAAATAAACTTTTTATAGCACAAATGATGAAAGAATTCCACAGAATTATAATCTCTTAAATCTTTAAAAATTCATTTTCAGAATTCTTAAAAATCCTATACATTGAAGTAATGTTAATAGCTTTTTCATAAAAATGCGAAAGAAAATCTTATTTTGAATAAAAATATCGAAAGTTCAAGAAGTCATTTTAGTAGTTCTACTTTTCATGTTCAAATGAAGTCACAGACGAGACTGGCCATCGGATATTTACAGGCAAGTTGTTTAGTCGATTATGTTTGTTCCTACGCACCGGTGAGGATTATGAGAATCTTTTACTTGCCAAAAGTCAAGACGATATTATCCTAGAAATGCCTATTGACAGAACACAGATTGAAATAGAATTGTAATAGAATAGAATTATAGGGTGGACGCAAAACTTCATTTTTTTTAAAATTCCTTATTTTCCCCTGAAAATTCTTTTATTCTACCTGACTAATTTTTTTTTTGTTTGATCCTTGACCTTTCCTGACGAAAAAAATATCATGATTTTTTCCTGATTTTCAGGTTTTTCCTAACCTGCGGCCACCCTGGAGAAATAATAATCGAGATGAGACATAAAAAATGGAATCCGTTCAAATACGATTTATTAATACGAGCAAAATCTAATCTAATCACGAATTTCAAGTACCTATCAACTTGGAAAATCGCATTAATCAAGAATTATGATGTGGACAATCGATCACTTGAAGAACGCAATTTATACCAATCAAATCAGAGAAAACATTGAAAAATGTTCATTTTCATTCAGGAGAAAACTTCCACTAAATTTTGGGATTCTCTATCCAAAATTGAATATTAAAAATATTAGAATATTAAATATTATTATATATTAAAAATCAAATATCCAAAATTCCAAACAACTCACGTTGTGAACAACCATCGTCAACTCCATTAATTTTCATGATTACGTGTACCACTGTATCCAAGCGTCAATAAAAACTTAACATAACTTTTTCACACATTCACTTCACCTCAAATTCCAAATTCCGGCCTTATTCTACAATGGTCTGTCACGAAATTAGAAGAAAACTTGAACTAATTAATATAACATATTTTTTCACAGTATTGCAACACTTATTGTTGTCATGACTTATTATAGTCTTTAAAATAATATTTGTTGTAATTGGATGAACAAGATTCAAAATTGATATCAGTAATGTTGAAGATAATTTTTCTATTTATTTTAATTAGAGAATTATTTATAAAAGAGCGTAGAAGTAAAATGAAGCCGGTACGAGGTTCTGCGTCACACTGAGTAGATGTTGAAAAAAGCGTACCACCAACGAGGCGGTGCAATGACTGCCAGCTGGTTCTGGGCGCCTTAGTCGACCTCGAGAAAGATGAAATGCAACTGGTGGTAGTGCACCCGCCACACATATCAATATTTTTGGCACAGGTGACCGTTTCTTCATCTGCAATATACATGGGCCCACTTACTTTGAAACATATTTTCTTTTTCGGATTTAGCATTAATTTTTTTCTTTTTTCAAGAAAACGTCTGCACCAAAAAAAAAAAAAAACGTTTTCTATAAAATCCTCCAAATTCATCTACAAATATAGGACACCACTAGAACATCAATGCGTTAAACAAAAAGAATCATCGGTAGGTTACCGACCATCGGTATATTACCGGTCGACAGAACCATGGAGAATATGCATAAGGAGACCTTTATGTAATGCATGGACTTTAGCAAAAACGTTCGCTTTTCTGCTGCCACTAACTCTCACGTGTACGTATACAATACACAAATCTTCCGAGCATGGCGTGCAAACCACACTCCAAAAAAACAGCTGTCCCATGTATTTTTAAAGTGCGATCAGCACGCCACGCTCGGTAAGTTTTGTACCATAAGTGAGTGATTTTATACGTGCACGCGGGCACGTGTACTTGTTTGTGGACGGACTTTTGGCAACCGAAAAGTATTAATTTTCAGTTTCACTTGTTTGATCTCCTTATAGCTATCCTCCATGGATGAACTACACTGCCAATCAGGCTATTTTACTAACACTATTTATGATAGAAAAGCTGAATTTGCAATCTACATGCGTTGCATACCCAGCATTATAAGCGTCAAATAAATCGGAA
>WSXT02010445.1:0-14642 GCA_011762715.2 Neuroterus valhalla | reverse complement strand
GTTCCCCATAGGCAGCCATGTTTTGTTTTGATACAGCAGCGCCTCTTTGCCCGCCGTGGATGTTTTCTTTGCCAATATGCTCGAAGCTGTCAGCTGTTTCTCGAGTTTGTTGGTTGTAATAGGAAACATCACTCACGTCACTTGAATCTATGAAACACGCATGCGTGAAAATGACAATTGTTGAGCGGAATCGACGCAGTGTGAGCTGCGTCGGTCAATTGAGAACCGAATGGAACCGAACCAGCGAACCGCAACCGAGAACGGCTAGTCTGAATTGGCCTACGGTAATGTTTCTATTGCCAGTCTCGGAGGGCTTCCTACTGACAGTTGGGTCTCCTTATTATTCCTTCCCGGTGTTTACAGATCAATGAAGGTTATGTTATAAATGCAATTCATTTCAAATTATTATCTAATGGAAATAAATATGGACTGCGTCCAAAATGAGTGACGGCCGAAAAGAATTAAGTGGTCATGAACACCGAAAACGAGCAGCGGCAAAATCGCAAAAATAAAATGGAATGTTGGCAAAAACTAGGAAACTAGAATCATTTTTTCCCCCAAAAACAAGGTAATTATTGCATTTCTATCATTCATGCATGCATCGAGCGTTTCTTTCACCATTAATGCAGAGAAAATTTTGGTTTTTATTAAGGTTGGTTAGATTTTCCACCTGGGGTTGTAGAGGAAGTTTAAAAAGGAGAAATAAGGCAAACTTCCTATCTATTAACCTCCCTTGTTACACAAAAACGAGGTCGACATTGGTCGATTTTTTCATCATGACTAACTACTATTTCATAAGTTATTTTCGCTGTAATGAGGGTAATTTGAAAGCTCAAATCGTGAATTAATGATAAAATCATAATAAGTAAAAGTAAACTTGAAAGAATTCTACATTTCGATTGAAAAAGTATGTTGTATGTTTTCAAGATTGTTAAAATCAATTAGTTCAGTTCCGGAATTCAATGATGAATCGGTTATACTAAGCGATGGCAAGAAATTTTTTCTGCCCAGAGCGGCTTCTACCGTGAATTCGGTCCTGCCCTAGATATCGCAGAACAAATAGGAAGAATTCTCAACAATCACAACATTCAAACCATATTTAAACCACCTGCAAAAATAGGGCAACTTTTAAACAACTCGAAAGACAGAAAGGCACCATTCAGTGATCCAGAAGAATATAAAATCCCTTGCTCTTGTGTCAAAGTCTTTATTGGAGAAACCGGAAGAGCGGTAAGCTAACGTATAAAGGACTATGAGAGTAAAGTGAGGCTGAAACATTTCACGCAATCAGCACTAGCTGAGCATCACATCGAAACAGGACATAGCATTTCATTCGATGAAGCAGCCGTAATCGCAATAACAAACAAAATTCTTCAAAGAAGACAAAAAGAAGCAATCGAAATCCTAAAATACCCTAACAACATGAATAAGGACAATAGATATATTACGCGGAAAAAATGTATACTAGAGGAATTACAGAATTAGTTACGGGGTTGCAGATATGAGAAAAACTCGGTAAATTAACATTAACTTTTCTGTAAATCATCTACAACTGTTCAGTTGTGATTACAGAACTGATAATAAATATTGAAGATCGGTGCTGTAAGTGTTCAAAATGATTATAACGATTATTTCGCAATTGCTCTTAGTTGGCGTGAGTTATTCGCGTGTATTCGGCCCTGACTGTTATTGTAACCTGACTGGTGATTGTACAAAATTGGAGGGACAATCGTCACAAAAATATCTGACATTCAAGTAAGGAAATTCAATATGACTTGGTCAACCAAAAATGTTTGGCCCGGTACTAGTCGTTTCTCACAAGCGGTAAGAATTTTTTCTCGGGCGATATATATGGACCTCGTTGCATATAGAAAAGTTGCTTCCTTCTGATATACAAACTATAGTTATAATAGTAGAGTCAGCACTATACATAGCCAAATCTTTTTCCGTGTTGGAAACGCACTACGTGTAGAAATCTTAGAACTCAGTTGGTTTCCGATTTGGAAGGTGTTCTGTGAAATCTCCTGTCTTCCACTTTGTTTTTAACGGACTTCAATTTTGTGAATTTTGAACGTTCCTATTGGTAGAATTACTGTCCCATTCAGAAATTCTCTCTGAATGATATTCACTTCTAAAAGAAAAAGTTCTGTGGAGCTTGCAAAAACTTGAGTCTATAGTTTCGCACACGATCGAAACGTTGAAAATTTTATTTAATCGTGAAAGCATCAAATCTATCAGTAAACAGTTTACAGTTAGTTGGGACAAACATATCTGCTGTTGAACTTGTTCAACTGATAATCTAGTCATCAATTTTTAAGGTCCTCCTCATAAAATAGACTATAAGCAACTAGAACAAATTTTACTTTTTCTGACGATGACTCTTCCAAAGAGAATGGTTTTGTCTTCGTGAAATATTTATCCTCATTTGTTGAATATCTTGATAAAGAATAGGAATAATACGTTGGAAGGATGGCGAAGATTTCTGAATTGAATGAAACTTTGAAACTCTTGAAAGTAACTTCAGTTAGAAATGGTAAAGATCTGCGAATAAGAGCTGCGCAAATGGAGAACTCAACAGATATCAAAGCAGCTCTCGATTCTCAAATCAAAAACGCCTTCGTATGTATTGAAGATGACGGCAATAAGAAAGATTTACAAGAACTTAGTACTTGAATTAAAGAAAAACTGGATGAGACACCGAATGAATCGTACGCTGTTCAACTGATGACTATGAACTAAATGTCCAAAATTACAATAAAAAAAATGCATTTTTTCTATTGCGAGTAGAACGCATCCTATTTGTTTCTGCAAAACTAATGAAAATTCAAAGCTTTTGATTGGCAGAACCAACTCGTCTGTAGTTGTCTCTGATTACTTAAATCTCCCTTGCTTAAGTTCAGACGGAATCATGTTGTCTTCGATGACTCGTCATCGTGGAACACTTTGCTGTTGTTTTGGATCATTCCGGTCTTGTCCAGATGTTCAACCTTTGGTTGATGAGGTACAAACATTTTTTGAAAGTAATTTTATTGAGAGCGTCACCTTTCATGTGTAGACTTCGACAGATCGTGCCTTTCCGCACAACACCAACATCTAAGATATATTCCCAGTAGTCCAAAATCATTCCTAGATTCCTTTCAATACGAAGGTCACCACGAAATTCGCGATTCACATCGCGGAAAAGCATAGTCCACTGATGTTAACTGACAGGTCCTATGTGTGAGGTCAGTGAGAATGTGGTTGTACGCGAAGGGAGCAGGCCACGCGAGTCAGCGCTGCTAACGAATCTTATCGGGCCTCTTACTTATCGACATATCCAGACCCAGCCAAACTTCGGAATAAAAACGTGAATTGTAATTGCCTGAGAAGATATTCAAATAGTTCTGCCAGAGAACATCTCCAAACGCACCAATTCTCCAGATAAACAATTGTGAAAATATTTATAAATCTACCAATTTCAAAATAACATACCATATTACATTACCATATTTCCAATCCTGACATTTTTAAACTCGCCCGTCTGTAAATTTGTTTTTAATGTTCCTAAGTAACCTGATCACTGAATTATAAATTTTTGAATTGCAAATTTATTACATGTTCAATAAAAAAAAATTTTTACTGGATCTCCTACACATTTTTCCGATAACTCTAAATTCTTAAGACACGAATAAATGAATTTCGAAATTGCAAATTGACCATATTCTCAATCCTGAGATTTTCGAACTGGCTCGTCTGTGAATTTGTTTCTAATTTTCCTAAATCATTTAATCACTGCATTAAAAATTCCCAAATTTGCTTAAGTCACACCATTTGCAATCCTGGAATTTCTAAAATGACTTGTATTTAAATTTGTTTATAAATTTCCTAAGTTACCTGATCACTGAATTAAAAATTTGGAAATCACCAAATTTATCACATGTTCACTATTGTACAGTTCTTGAACTGGATCTCCTACACATTTTCTTGTAAGCTCACAATCCTTTCAGTCGCCGATAAATAAATTTCGAAATTGCAAAATCACAATATTCTCAATCTTGAGATTTCCAAATTGGTCCGTCTATAAATTTGTTCATAATTTTCCTAAGTTATCTGATCTTGAATTATAAATTTCGAAATTTCCAAGTGTATTACATGTTCAGTATTGTTCAATTTTTGAACTGGATCCCCTACATATTTTTTGTGAGATCTAAATTCTTTTAGTCACCAGAAAACGAATTTTAAAATTGCAAATATGTTAGTTTTGCAATTTCGAAATTCATTTATCGGTGACTAATAGAAATCAGAGTTCACGAAAAAATATGTAGGAGTTTAAATTCAAAAATTGTACAGTATTGCACATGTAATTAATTTGTCACTTACGAAATTTATAATTCAGTAATCAGGTAACCTTGGAAAATTATAAACAAATTTACAGGCAAGCCACCTTAGAAATTTTAGGATTGCAAATATTGTGACCTTAGCAATTTCGAAATTTATAATTCAGTGATCAGAAGATTTAGGAAAAACATAAACAAATTCACAGACAGGCCTGTTTATATTTGAGGATTGAGAGTATAGTAATTTTGCAATTTTTAAATTTATTTATTTATTGGTTCCTGAAGAATTTAGAGTTCAGAGAGGAATGTGCAGGGAGGCTAATTTAGAAAGTGGAATATTTATGCTTACAACGGAAATATTTATTTCCTCATTCCAAGGGTGAGTCATTTAAATTTCGTCGATCTAAGGATCCCGAAAGATCCCGGGTTTTTGTTAGATTTTCCCTATTGCTTTGAAAAATACCCAAAAGAAAATAAATACGCGAAGTCAGTACCATACCTATCAAAAAAAAGTTCGGAGTCGAAACTGTCTAACGCCCTCAAATCACGAAACTGTTATTTTAAGTGCAATGGAGAGTGAATATTGGAGTAAACAACAAATAACTGTTTATCCTGCAATAGGTAATTATAGAAAGGATGGCAAAGTCGTTTGCGAACGCTATGAAATGATTTCAGAAGATTTAGAGCATAGTACTCGTGCACTCTATTTCTCCATGTGGAAAATTATTGCTGAGTTGAGGAAAAATATATTGCTCGGAAGATTATCTATTTCACTGACGGTGCAGCTTCTTAGTATAAGACCACGAGCAGTTGTATCGATCTTGTATATCATGAGTGAGATTTTGAACTTGAAGCTTCGTGGGAACCCTTCGCTATTTCTCATAGTAGAAGCCTATATAGTGGTATATAACTACAAAGTAAGCAGTTAGGCGAGCCAGTTTCTAGCGACCAAGTAGCAAACAGATTTTGACAGATAAGGATTTGTTTGAGTGAAGCACCATAGCTCTTCTTCCGAATATAAAGTTAATTTTCTTTCCTGGAATAGAACACAACAAGAAAGCTTGAAGCTTTAAGAGTTGCTTTGACGAAGTTCAAGCAGTTGTAGGCAACATTGCATCAACATTTTTATTACAACAACATTTGCATAAAGAAGAATCTGCCTGATGCGCGGGCAAATCGTCATCGCGCGCTTCGCGCGTGGCTCGCTTCGCTTGCAAGTTTGAGCGCCCGTAGAGCGTGCGTCTTTTGGATCTCGCGCTTTGTGCTCGATAATAAATGTACCTCGCGCTCTGTGCTCGGTTCTGAATTTACCTCGCGCTACGCGCTTGGTCTTTGTACTTTCCTACAATTGTGTATAGAGCTTTTGAAACTAAGAAGAATGTTGGCTGTAATAATAATATAATTACAATTTAAAAAAGAACCATAATTACAACTTTTGAGTCTTGGAAAAAAGGTCAAAAAAATTTCCAAAATGCTCCCGTGTTCAATTCTTCGTCCAAAACAGCTAGTTAACGAACTTGACCTGTCTTTTTGGTCCATCGTGTGAAAAGTATGACCGAATATGATTATTTATTCGGGAGTTATCGAGTTTACAGATTATTACATTCTTATCATAGTGAGAAGGTATTGGCTTTATGTAGAAATCGACTTTCGCGGGATTTATGGAATCTACACGTTTTGAGACCTCCTGATTTAGAAAAAGTAGTTTTTACGTTGGTGTCTATCTGTTGTCGTTGTCGTCGTCGTCCTTGTCGTCGTTGGTGTCTGTATACTCCATAACTTTTGAAAGACTAATCGGACTGGATTGCCCTTCGGCATACATTCTGAGGGGCCAAAAAGACACGTCAAGTTCGTTAACCAGCTATTTTGCATAAAAATTCAGAGAGAGGAAGCATTTTGGAAATTTTGTTGGAATTTTTTTCTCCAAGACTTAAAAATTGTAACGCGTAAAAAGAGAAGCAATTTATTCCATATCCGATTTTGATCACACGAAAAATGATGAAGAAAAATCTACCCGCTGCACGGGCGCATTCTCATTGCGCGCGCAGCTCGCTTTGCTCGCAAATTTAAGCGCTCATGCGGCTCGCGTCTTTTGGATCTCGCGCTTCGCGCTCAATAGTAATTTCTCCTCACGCTCGATCATGACTTTACGTGGTGCTACGCGATCGGCCTTTGTACTTCCCCATATTAGTGTACAGAGCTCTTGAAACTCGATAGCAAAATGACGACTACTTCAATTTTATGAGTGTAAATTCTCTTCTGTTAAAGCTTCTCCGACTTTAGCGAATACATTCTTATCGTGTGTCTTGTGCTGCGCACTCGACCAAAGTTTATCCAAAACGGTGGAGAAGTGTTGTTGCCTAATTTTTTTCACAAGTTGGGTAGATTTCTAGAAATTCAATTTTTCAATACTTCTCAGGATTGAAACACAAACTACACGTCAAATAAAAGAAAAACCACATATTCTGTTAAAAAAGATTGATTACACATTTGAAGATATTCTCCTGGTAAAGAACTTGTGTCTATTTGATATTTTCTAAGTTTGTGTCAATTGTCCAAAAGTCCATTTTTAGGTGCTTTTCTGTAAATGAAGCAAAAACTACTCGTACTATCAAAAAGGTAATTTTAGGAAATTTGTAGATCTCTTTTTGGTGCACAATCTTATTCCAATTATATTTCCCCGTACCTTACATTGTTTGACCAAAAAATGAATCTTTCTGTTTTTCAAAATTTTTTGTGCGACCAAAATTTGAATTTTCAATTTTTCAAAAAAAATTCGAGAAGTTGTGAAGATTATCTGGGGGGCTTCTAAAGAGAAACATTCTCCTCTTCAAACAATTTCCATATCTTGCGTTGTTTGGCTGGAAATTCTCATTTTCGTTTATATTTTTGAATTTTGAAAATGCCACAACTCTGATAATTTTTCGTTTATGAAAAAAAAATCATGAGGATAAATTGTTTCACTTTACACCTACTACAAGAAACCGCACTCAAAATTGGAGAAATCATATCTCCGCTTTAATCCACAGATAAAACTGATATTTTTAAAAAGACTATTCATAAGGGAGAAAAGGTTGAAGTCAAGGACTTAAGAAAAAGGTTGTTATACATGGAAAAAGAAATAACAGTACGTTGTGTCATAAGAGACAAAAAACAATATGGCGACGTTGGGTGACGGAAAAATTTGAACATAATGTATATGACGTGTAAGTTGAATACAAAAATTGTGTAAAACGGAAGAAATAACAAGATGTCGACAAAAAAAATCAATCGATGGTTACAAAAATGGGGGTAAAAATTGAATAGACAAATCAAGAATACTATCATGAAAGTGTCGATATCCGTGTTAGAGGCTATCCAAAACAGAAATATCTCTTATCAGATCAATACAAAGATTACTAATATTTCGTGTATCAGATCTTGAATTGATAGAGTTTTTATTTTTAACAGTGTGATACATTTCTCTGAAAAGTCGTTTTCTGTAGTTAAATTCAATAGCGATGATTTTGGTATTTTTGAAATCAAATTGATGATCAAGAATATGACAATGCTGTACAAGGGGAGTACCAAGGTCATCATGAGTGCAATCATTTTTATGTTCTTTAATCCAAACATGGAGGTATCGTTCAGAGTGGCCAACATAACAGCTATCAGAATGAGAGCAGTAATTCTATAGATGACATGAGTCTCTTGAAAGGATCCTTCAAAAGGCAAAGAAATTAAAAATGTCTTTTCCAGATTGAAAAATTGGAGTGATCATAAATTGTTTTAGCATAATTTTGAAGCAACGACTAAAATGAGAGATAATAGGTAGAACCAAAATACTTTCAGTGTTGAAGGGAGAAGTGTTAGAGTTTGTGAGAGAATTTCGATCTGAAAGGATAATTGTTTGATAAGAAATTATTTTTGACGATATTGATATTATCTTGGATGAAGCTTGCATAAGACAATTAAACAGATCTATGAATCATATTGTTAATGACACCGACTTTATATTTATTATCCGTGTAAGAAAGAAAATTGAGACACCTACCGGACCAAGTAGGTTTTCGGTACTACTTTGTTACAATTTCATTACCCACCCTAATGATGGTGAGACCTGAAGAATTGATTTGATTGTTTTTTTTTTCAATTTCAACAGTGAAATTTAATGGTAGCAAAGATGGGAAATAACTGTCGATCGTCTGGTCTCATTTTATGATATTTTCGCAATATCTTCTTTACGTTCCGTCCCGGGCTTATCTCACTGGACTCATCAGTAAGGCATCGTGAAATAAGCCCTGCCTCAGACGTTCTAAAAAATGACGTTCTAAAGAAAAAAATTCAATACTCAATTTAATTTTGGGTGGTAGTTGTTAAACCTAGTAACATTGTCATCAATCCTGTCATCAGAAACACAGGTGAAAAGATCGTCGACATAACGAAAAAAAAAGTGACATCTGAAGTAATATGTGCTACAGTTTTTTTGTTTTAAACGCCGAGGTGTACAACGCAAGGTTGGTGCGCTTCTTCTTTCTTCCCCTTCTCCGAGCGCTTCATCGAGAATTCTCTCCTCGTTGCACCACGGGCCTCGTCTGACTACGCCTGACCAAGCCTACTTGCGCGCACTGTTCACACAGCCCGGCCGCCGAGGACCCCTTTCAACATCGCGATCACCGCATGAAGGCATCGAAGGTGGTAAGAGAAGGGATTGACCAGTGACAGTTATTTACACCGTTGCTCACACGTTGGACACCTCTGTTCTTAACGATCAAGAACCGAATTAGCAAAAGCAGGAGAAATGGGAGAGCCCATAGGGATACAGCATAATTTTTTGTGAAATTGACCATTATATTTGCAAAAAGAGTTTTTTAGCCAAAATTTACCAAACTTCAAAAATTTGGCTAGTGTACATGGATTCAATATCTAAAGAAATAACTTTGTGATTGTCAGGAATAATGATATTGTCAATTTTGTTTTTGGAATCAAAACTATCTTCAATGATAGAATTTCCCTGAAGGAAGAACAGGAGGACAGTAGGAAAAGGGATATAAAAGTATCATAAAAGAGAGTAAGCTGGTTGAAAGTAACGGCTGATCAGACAGCGAATGAAGCAGTAGTTTGCATAGAAGCAATTAAAGGTAGGATGAATGTACAGGTGGGGAATAAGAAGCACATAGATTATTAACGCAAATAGGAAGGGGAATAGAAATAAAATAAAAGAAAAAGAGAAAGAGAAAGGAGGACGTTTTGATCAAGGGTATAGATGGGAATAGTGAAACAGGAAAGAAAGACTTGGGGATAGTGATAAAAGACATCGGAGAAAATGTGACAGTGAAAAAAGTAGAGATAATAGGAGAATAAAGGAAGGAAAGTCATGTTTATGGTGGCACTTGAAAGTAAGGATAGTTTCGAAGTGATCTGTAAAAACAAAATGTTTAAAGAAAGAACGAGGATAATAGAAGAGGATCTGTCTTGGCGGAAAAGGAGAAGAAAATGTCTTTTAGGGTAAAATGTATGACAAGGAAAGTGAAAAGGTAGCATAGTTGTAATTGGTTCTGGGAGGAAGAACAAAAAGAATGAACAGTATTTTCGACAAGGAAGGAAGAAGAACAATGAGTAGCGGAATAAAATAGAAGGGAACGCGGCGAGGTTAACGAAAAGCAAGGAAGGATAAGAAGCATTCGGAGGACAGAGAAAGAATGGTACCGAAAGGATGTGTATAGGAGAAGCAAAAAACTATGAAGGAACACATCGATGGAAGAATGAAGAGCAGCATAGTATCAGGAATAAAAAAAGGGTCTAATTGTTGACCAGGGACCAGATAAGAAAAGCAGAACAAAGTACGACGTAATAATGATTGAAGAAAGACAAACGAGATAGCGGTTGTTCGGAATTACAGGAGGAAGAATAAAAAGGAGTAGTGGAAAGGTATTAGGAAGTAAATAGGGAGCAAATGAGAGAGGCTAGTATTGCTGGGACGTGACTCGAATGGCTGGACACGAAAAAGAGGTATGGGATGAAAAGGAAAAGGTGTTCATGAATAAATTGGGACGTGAGAAGAGATGTCAGGAGAGTTGAATACTCCTGGACCGGAAAGTAGGGAAAGAATGGTTTATTTTTATTGAGATTTTAACGGGAGACGATAATGGTGGAAAGACATTTATAAGGGAAAGGGAAACCGTCTTAGACTAAGTTCTATTAGAAGGGGCAGTAAGAAAGTCAATAAAAGGGATAGAAGTAGGTAATAGTATAGGCCCTGAAGACGTTTTGGTAATAGCAGAATTAGAATCAAGAGGCCATTAACATTCAAGAGGTGAGAAGGAAGCAAGTGAAGTATGAAAGGTGAACATGGGCAGCTGTAAAGAAGAAAAATTAGGCTACTTCAGAAAAAAAAGGAACGATTAGAATTCAAGTAAAATTGAGGCAATATAGGGGAGGAATGAAGAATGTGAATCTAAGAGTCCTAGAAGATGGAGGAGTAAACGAGATAATATAAAGAATGAGGAAAGTAATTGAGAAAATCGGAGAGGACAGAAGTCATAAAGGAGAAGGGGTTTGGTAAAGAGTGGTTCGTGGGATAAGGAATGTTGGGAGAATGGAGAGAAAATAAGGCAGAAGGAGCAGGAAAGGAATATGGAGTAGGTATAAAAAGCACTTAAGGAAAGACAGGTATCGTAGGTTAAAGAGGGGAGGGAGAAAGAAGTAAGTGAGTAAATGAATATATAAAAATTGTGAAGCTAATGGTTTACTCTAAAGAATGTTTGGAAGGAGAGGGGACGGAAGGAGTAATAAGGCTGAGGTAGGAAGAGAGAAAAACCAGAAATTTGTTCTTTTTCTTTAAAAAATTATATGTCCCGAACAATCTTCACAACGATTGTTTGAAATTTTTAATTTTTATCTTCCAGACATAAGTATTAAGAAATATTTACTATAATGGGTAAATATACAAAATCAAATGAAATGAAAAATTAATCAAGAAATAATGCAAATCGAATTTTGTTTTCAAACTATCATCTCCATATTATCTTTTTTTCATCTCCATCATAGCATGGGATGTGTTTTGAAATCAAATGGCAGATTTGGTATGCTAGTGGCATTCAGTTCTGAGCAACTTTGTCACTTTACTTCCTTGTTACAGATGAAATATCTCGAGTTTCTGAACACACTACAGGATTAGTTGTAAATTACAAGGATATGCTTGAATTTCAAATAGCTCGCCATATTATTAGACACGTGAGTAACATTAACTTTAGAATGTTAATTCAAATTTCCCAAAGAAGATTGCAAACCTAAATCGAACCAAAATATTGTACCTGAATGATATTAGAATAATATTATTATGGAGTAATTTAATACAAATTTCTATGAGAAAAAGAGAGAGGTGGCGAGTTGGTAAAGCACTTGTCCAGAAAATGGAATGTTCTGGGTTTGGATCCCAGCAGAGTTGGGAGGCAGTACTTTTTTCGAAAAAATGTGTATTTCGTATTTGAATTCTAGAATTTTCAATATATTTTGAATCACGTTAATATATTTTCTGAAATTTTTTTGAGGTTATGAAAATACAATTTTTACAAAAAAAGTTTGATCCTGAGCCAATCAAATTATTACGTAGCTGAATAATTGAATACATAAATTTCTAACTACAACAGTCAGTTGATCGTAGGGACCAAGGCATTAGCTTTGGACCCACTCCGTCTGGTTGCGGGTTCGATTCTCGCCTCGCACTCCGGGAAATCTTCGGCGGGATACGGAGAATGAGTCTGATACCTCTGGATTCTAGAGTTATCCAAGTTCTCCAAGAACTAAGTAGCCGTTGCTCTTGGTGGTTCGGAACCCTCCTCAAATTGCAGGTAAACAAAAAATATAAAAATGAATGAACATGTTTTTCCTAAAGTTTGATTCCCTGAATTATTACTTTCCAGTTGATCAAATGAGATTTTTTCAATTTTCAGTTCCAAGTACTTCGAATATTGTCTAAAACATAAATTCTGACAATTTTGGAAACCTCTCCATAAAAACATTATAGAAAATTCTTCCTCTTTTCCAGATTTTTTTTATCCCTACTGATTGGATACAATTTTTTATTCATCCGAACTTGAATAAATCCGTGGCACACAGAATACTGCTAATTCACACAAAGGATTTCTAAATTCTCCCTGATTACATTTGTCAAAGAGTTGTACGATGAAAGGAAAACTTGTGAGAAGAAGTTAAGTAGAAAAGGTCGGTTGCAGCGAGACGGAAGGTTTGCCCGTGAAGTTCCCATTCTTTTTTAAATGTAAATCACGGAAGAGATCAGAGATAGAATTAAAAGTGAAAAAAGTCTGAAAGTAGTTCTTTTCGCGGAGCGCAATCAAATATACGAGCCTGACAAGGTCCACTTTAATCCAGTATGTGCTATCCGTTCTTTTTTCATTTATGAAACAGGAATTTTGTTCTCGTTCACGTGAGAATACCCAAGTTTTATATTCATAATTAAGGGAGGAATACAATTTTAGAAGAAAGATAGATAAAAGTTTATTCTTCAGCCTATTAACCTTTGAAAACTGACCTGCTGATACCACCATGTTTCATGGAGTTATCATTTACGATGAGCTTAATTCTATTTCTTTCTCTCCTTGCACATCTATCTCCCTCCATTTAATTTCCTTCTTCCATCTCTTATTAACATCTTTCACAACACCTCGCTCACACAATGCACACACACTCTTCTCCTCAGGAAAACAGAACCTACTGAAGCCTTCTCTAATCCCAAATCTCATCCTTACTACGAGCTAGTGAATCCCATCCTCTACTTTCTCGAACTAATCTCGTGCTCTCTCTTTTGGCATAATCTACCTTTATTCCTTATTGAAACTCAGCTTCCTTATCCCCTCCTTCCCGTCTGCTTCCTTCCTCTCTAACAGACTCTAGTTCTATCTAGTTACAGTCTCACACACCTTCCTTCCCTCATTCTGACTTCTTCTCACTCCATCCCCATGCAGACCATTCTTTCTGAAATACCTTTCTTTCTTATCCTTTACCTTGCCATCTTCCATCTTCCTCTACTGTTTTCTTGCTACCACAATACTCCTTCACCAGCCTACTCCTCTTCTCTTACGAAAATTTCTCCCTATACTTACACCCGGCTACCTGTTAGTATCCCGAAAATCGTTCCCTCCGTCTCTCTCATAACAATATAGAAAACCTGCCTTGCCACAACATTTTCCTTCCCAACTGTCTTCTTTATATGAGCATTCACTTCTCCATCCCTCTAAAATAGGAAGCTCTGGTGCACAAACTCTTTCACTTTTCGTGAATACTATAACCTTGGTTTTTTCTGCATTCAACTCTGAATAACTCCTATCCAGGTACCTTCTCAAACTTTTCATCATTTCTTTCAACACCTCCTCACTTTTTGCCCTACCACTCTTCCCCCTAGCTTCCTCTTCGTGTCAGCTATTGAAAACTCGAAAAGCGTTCGGCAAGGCGGATACTCGTACCTTTACCTCGTATTCATTTAGAAACCCTTCAAAATCGTGTCTCCACCCTCATGCCGTCTCTCGTCTCAGCAAACGCCTTTCTTACTCTCTTGCTCAAACATCTTTTCACTTCCCTCTCTTTTCTCTCCCTTCTCTTCTTTAACCTCTCACACCCCTTTCTCATCCACTGATATCAATGCACCTTTGAGATTCACAAAAACGCGTTTCTTGCATTGTTACTTTTCCTAAGAAATTATTCTGTTGCCCATCCACTAAAACCATCGCGTAAACTATTTACACAATATTTATTATGTTGATTCCCCTATAATTTTCCTGCCTACCCTTATACCCCCTTTACTACAGTGGCGCTGTAATTCCCTTCCTTTACACTCCTTGGAATCCCTTCCTCCTCTTTACTTTTTTTAATACCTCCTTGAATTTCTTTCTGGCCGCTGATGTACTAAAAGTCGTGCTCTGTTCTGCACACCGTAAAAGCCTGCTGCCCATGACCTCTTTGACTTCCTATTGTTTATCTATACCCCCTCGTCATATGAATCCATCCTTCCTTCTCACTCGTTTTTATTCCGTCGTCATCTCTCTTTCGTTGATCTGGCGCTCGAAATCAGTGTTTTGAAAACTTTTTCCACTCCTAATTCCATACTTCCACACTTATTCCTTTTATGCGCTCCCTAAGCCTCTTTATTATGCTCTTCACGTATCTTCTTGCCTGAACATCTCTCTCTCTCTCTCTCTCTCTCTCTCTCTCTCTCTCTCTCTCTCTCTCTCCCTCTCTCTCTCCCCCCCCCCTCCCCCTCTCTGCCCTCCCATTCTCCCTACCCCCCCTCCCCCTTCCCCCTCTCTCCCCTTCTCCCTTCCCCCGCCC
>WSXT02010434.1:0-14642 GCA_011762715.2 Neuroterus valhalla | reverse complement strand
GCATTTACCCATTTACAACACATGACCGGTAAATGACGGGTAAATGACGGTCAGACCGTTGTCAGTCCCATCTCTAGTTGAGCATAAGCGATCTACCTAAAGGAAAACATAGCTCGATCACACTAGTCACCGGCATAATCATCTGACCTAAAAACACTATGTTACATACCACAGTTTCTTGTAACAAAAACCTGATCATCAACTGCAGCTTTGAACTGAAACATTGGCATTTCATTTTGTTCTCCCATTAAACTGAACACTGTAATCCATATTTATATTTTCTTTTTAAATAATAATGTCACTAGGTTATTTCATACACTTTCACATTCTTATCACATCGTACATTTCGTAACCAAAACAATTGCGCGCCGTCGTCTTAACGCATGCGCAAGAGTCATGTCTTCAAACTCAGTACTGCCCTTTACGCTTAGCTTGTCATATCGCCGTCCCCATGGAGATCGGCGATAGAAAAAGAAGAAAATTCCTGTGATAATATAAATTTAAATAGACAAAACATATCTTGATATCATAATGAATGCTGGGAGAATGCATGCAATGGTTTTTTTTTTCATGAAAACAAAAATGTCAGAGTTCTGGCATTTTCACGATTCAAAAGTATAAACAAAAATGTGAGTTCTTTGCCACACAACGCAAAATATGAAAAAAAGTCAAAGGACAAAAATGTTTCTTTTTCGGAAGCGCTACAAAATGATCTTCACCACTTTTTGAATTTCTCCAAAAAATCGAAAATTCAAATTTTGGTCGCAAAAAAAGAATTAGGGATAGGAAATTTCATTTTTTGGCCAAACTATGCAAGAAACGGAAAAATATAAAGAAACAAAAAATTCGTACCAAAAAAAGATCTACAACTTCTATAAAGTTTACTTTTTCGTAGGACGAATAGTTTTTACTTCATTCATAGAAAACCATGTTGAAAATGAAAAAATTGAATGCTCGGAAATTGACACAAGCTAAGGAAACATTATATTACGCCGTGCCAAAATAGGCCACTTAAGTCTCAAGTATCGTACAACATTTTATAGCACTGACTAACTTAAATTCGCACTTACGGTTCGTCTATCCATGACTTGAAATAGGTTAGTACAGCACCGTGAAGTTAGGGCCCGAGCGTCAGCGAGGGTCATAAGCACGGTGCCGTAATAACCTGTTTAAGTCACGGATAGGCGTTACTTAAGAGCGAATTTAAGTCACACAGTGCTATAAAAATCATTTTTTCGCATGTTTCTTGAATTTCCAATCAAGGACATTAATTTTCTGAAAAAATGATGAGTTTTCAAAAGAATACATGAATGTTTAATGAGAGAGGTAATTTTTCATTCGAAATGATAAGTCTTTGTCAAAATAAAATTTTTTTCAGGGATAATTCAACTTCTGACCAAGAATAATTTAAATTTTGGATGCAAAAAACTTGGACCCCACCAAAAAAGATTAATTTACAACGAAGAAAAAAAATTCCGAAACAAAAATATGATGTTTCTATATTTCATGAAAAAAGAAATGGTTTCCAAACTGAAAAGTTCAACTTCGACTGAAAGGACCTATTTATTTACCCACAATAATTTTCAACAAATAAGTTAGATGTTCGACTAGAAGAGATAAATTTCCAACCGAAAATTGAGTTTCCACAACTTGAGTAAAAATAAATCATTTTGAACGAGAGAAAAACATTATTCAAAAAAACGGTGTAATTTCTGACAAAATAGTTGGATCTTCGATCGAAAAGAATAATTTTTCGCAAAACAGGTGTATTTGTAAGCGAAGAAGATGAATTTTTTGAAAAAGAATTGAATACTCAACAGAAAAGTTGATTTTCCAGAGAGAAAAAAAAAACAATTTACAACCAAGAAGAATAATTTCTACTCAAACAGACAAATATTCAACAAAATTCTTGAAACATCAACTGGAAAATATAAATTGTCACAGAAAAAAATATATAAAAATTTCTGATTCAATTTTTTATGAAAAATAATTGAATATTCAATTGGATAGACAAATTTGTAACTGAACTGATAAATCTTTAAAAGCTTGTATTAATGCTTGTAACCTAAAGTTGCTAGAAATAATATAATTTTAAGAATCTACAGATTTATCAATTATAGCGTGGTCCTATTATTCATAACCAGAAATCTCCAAACTGTTCAATTTATGGAATATTCCAATTTTCCATGTCAAAGGTGAATTTTATTGAAAATTGTTAAATTAGGTCTTGAAAGGTAAAATTTTATACCTGCGGATTATTGAGCATTTGAATGCAAAAATTCTAAAAGTTTTTAAATTTGTCAAGGTTCAATCTTGAAAGTTCAATGTCAATATGCAGTTCAGTTTTGATTATTTGAAATTAAGAAAATTCCAACTTTAGGAGTTCTAGTTCCTAAAGTTCGAAAACCGTGAAAAAATTTTGTGAGCTGGGGGAGGACCGGAAATTTGTTTCCTCGATTAAAATGGCCATCCTGAGTACTGTCAGTGTGCCAAAAATAAAATTCTTAGTCGTACTCTAAAATTCTAAGTCTTAGGGATTAGAAATCAAAATTTGAGATATTTTCGATAAATTCCAAGAAATAATAGCACATGAACAGTGCATATCAATGATGTGCCCCAACTGACCTCAAACTTTCAAGAAAATGAATCAAAAGCTGTTTAACATTCACGCACTTTGAAACCTTAAGATTGTAGACTTTTCATTAATAATTCAATTTCATGATAAATATTTTGATTTTCCTATTTTGCAGTTGATATTTGAGACTATTCAAACGTAGTTCAATTTATAGGCTTGTACAAAATACATGCTCAATTGATTATTACGTTGTTTGAAAAATAGTCAATTATCCTCGCGATTGATATTTTAAAAAAATGATGCGAGCTGATAAATGTGTGTGTGTGTGGGGGGGGGGGGCATCAAAAGCGTGAAACTTTTGTTAAAATGACTATAGATGGGGGAAAATTCACACTGCTGTAAAATTCGATGACTTTATCCATAAGCCAATGATTCTTCAGTCTCATTCCCTGAAAATTCTGAGAAAAAACCTGAAAACAAAACTCGCCAAGGAAGACAGCCGAAACATCAAACGTAAACATAACACTAATTATCATGCGGCTCATTTCGGTCGAAGATTGTAGATGTCAAAATATTCGAATCAAATGCCTTCGATCGCGGGATCGACGATTCGTAAAACTTTTTGTTCGGCCATTGACGGCGCCGGGCCGAAGCCGAAGTTAGATTGTGTGCATTAAGTGTACCTACTTAGATCCACGCGACGCACACTTGTACACTCTTTAGAGTTCACATTTATTTACCGACGCGACGTGGTTTTCGACATGCAGTATTCTGCATCACCAAACGAGCCGTGGATACAAAATTCGATATCATGGATATATCATTAATATGGACCTATTCTGAACAAGTGGCCGCTAATATCGCCACCTTATTACTAGTTGACATTTCTAATGCATTGCTACTCTCTATTTATCTCTGATTGGGTTATTCTTTTTTTAGGATGGTGGTGTATTTACTTGCGGTAATGGAATGTACGGACAACTAGGCCATGGAACCTATAGCAACGAAATTCTTCCTCGTCAAGTCGTTGAACTTATGGGAAGCATAGTTACCCAAGTAGGTGTGGACTTAGTTACTTCCTGAAGCAAAAATGTACAATTTTAATAGTGAAAATTAACCTTTGATGATCCATGTATTAGATTACCTGTGGAAGACAGCACACACTGGCCTTGGTTCCTAAAGGCGGAAGAGTTTATGCCTGGGGTTTAAGTTCCGCTGGTCAGCTGGGAATTAGAGCTTCACAAAAAAATATAACAACTCCGCAGGTTGTTCTTGGACCCTGGCTCTCTCCCTCTGATATTTATGCTGTTAAAGTCACACCTTCATCAGGACCCTTTGGCAAGGACTGCGTCGTGAAACACATATTTAGCGGTGGAAATCATTGCTTTGCCACAGTCACGCAAAGAAATGTAATTACAATTTTATCTACTTATGAGCTCCAGAGTATATTATAGAATTTTACATTATCTTACAGGAAAATATCGTTCCTGATGACTGTAGAATATTAGCAACTTCTTCTCAGATTATGGTAGTGACGGAAGAACAACTAATGGCTTGCCAACAAGTTCCTTCAGAAACTTCCGTTGATCACGAGCTGCTTACGTACGTAACATTTCCTTATATTTATAATAATTTTCTGATAGATTGACGGAAGAGAATTATAACTACAGTAAAGTCTCTCAATAAGGCGCCTCTCGGGACAGTAGGGGGAGTGTTTCCAGGAAACGCGCTACCCCCACTAACGTTCTTCGCTTCTTTCGAGACTCTTGCTCGCTCTGCCTCTGAATAAGGCGCTCCCCAAATGAATGCGCGGTATAGGAGGTGGTTATGTATCTTGTATTAGAATTATGATTGTACCAACTGACATGTATTATCAGGGTCAAGTTTTTCAATTTTCCGGGTCAACTAGAAGTCACATATTTATATTTGTCGCAAAACCCTAACCTTTTTTATTCATGACGTTTATTCTAAACATCCTTTAACACAACAGATTAAACAATACAAAATAAATCAATCGTGAAAAGAATACTCAAATTTTCAACACCAAAAAATTTTTTTGACATAAATTGGAACAGTCAAACTTTCAATCAAAAAAATCAATTTTTGATCACAAAAAAAACGTATTTCCAACCAAATAGTTCATTTCTTAATGCAGAAGATGAATTTTCAAATAAAAAGATAAATTTTTAACTTCAGCACTTCAATTTTGAACCATGGAGGGTAATATTAAATCGAGAAGATCAATTTTCGAATTGAAGGAATAATTCTCTAAGCCGAAATGCAATGTTTGAACAACATAGTCGAATTTCGAACCCAAAACATAATTATTTTCCATTGAAAATGAAACAGTAATATTTTTAGTTCAAAAAACCAAGCGTAAGTGTTTTATACTAAAAACAAGAATCTTTAACTGAAAAAGTTGAGTTTTCAAACAGATAAATTAACTTTTACTGGAAAAGATTATGGAACGAAAATTTGAATAATCACATCTTAAATTGAAAAAAGGAATGTATAACTAAACAAATGAATTTGTAATGGATTTGTAATTTGTAATAAATTTGTATGGAATGTTCAATTGCAATAAGTTAAATTTTCAGTTAAAAAAATTACTTATATGTAAAAAAAACCAACTTTCAAACAAATTACTTCACTTTTACACAAAATGATGAAGAATCAAATGAAATTGTAGATGCTACACTGAAGTAGTTGAATTTTAAACTGGAAAAACGAATTTTTACCTAAAATGATGAAAATTCAACTAGATTAGTTCGATTCTTGACAAAAAATTAATTTTCATGCCAAGAAAATTCCAACAAAATGTTTGCGGTTTGAACTATAAAAATGGAAATTTTCAAACAAAAAAGGAAGTGACATTTCTGTCGATTAAAATGAAAAATGTTTAAATTTATAACTTGAATCATTAACGGCAAAAAATAACAAAATGTGTGAAGTTTCAACGAAATAATTGAATTTTCAATTCAAACATTTTTGAAGAAGAATATTAACTTCCGAAGGAAAGCATAATTTTCTATCAAAAAATCAATTTTTGACAAATTTTCACCTGATTGTCGAATTTTCAACTAGAAAAGATCAATTTTCCACTAAGAATAGAACAGTTAAATTTTCAGTTGAAGAATCTTCAACAAGAATAGATGTATTTTAAGCAAAAAGATACATTTTTTACTATGAAGATTAATTTTCTACAAAAAAGGGAAATTTTCCTCAAAGTACCTAATTCCTAAAAAGAAAGGTCAATTTTCCAATTCAAAAATCAATCTTTGATGAATCAATTTTTTATTTTCAACAAACAAGTTTAAATTTAAAACAAGTAGTTGATTTTTTAACTAAAAAAGGATGAATTCGCAATGTCAATTTCAATTATCAAATTTGAGTCTGGTAAAAAAATCTCATGGAGCAACAAATTTGCAAAACGTTTTTCTTATAATGGAAAAAAAATAAAACTTCCTTCTCTCTATTTTGAAATCATAAAAAGGAAGCAGTCATTTCTCGTAGGTTTTCGGTAGAATTTTTCATAGTCTAGGTACAGTCAAGTAAATTCCCGGTTTTCAAATTAAATTCCCGGTTTTTCCCGGCCAATAAAATTCCCGTTCAAGTCGCCACCCTGATTATTCTAACAACAAATAATAGTATATTACACTACAAGGGCAGAAAGTTGAAATTCCTGCACTGCGTGATAAGATGCCCTCGGCTTCGCCTCGGTCACCATATCCCGCAGTTCAGGGCTTTCAAACTCGGACCGCGAAGTGTATACTGTTTTTCTTCATATCCGGTCGAAAGTACGGCGAAGAATCATATTCTTAAAAACAATATATGTACATTATAGCACGTATTGATGCCTGCCCCGAGATTTGCAGCACAAGCGAAGCGGGTGTTGCTGGTCGGGGGCAGGCATCGAATATATTTACATAAGCAAATGTATTCACACATTTCCAAAAGAAATAATTTTGAATCTTTTATAACCTCTTCCTTGTCCATGGTTTCGTCAAAAGAGAATGATGAATTCATTTCGTTCATTTTTTATTTCATTTTTTTATAAATCTTCATTTCATATTACTTCTTAAATTATTTACTAATACATGAAAATAAAAATTAAATCCAAGCAAGCTTAGAGGTTTTTATGAACAAGCGAAAGTATCACTGCTGCCCCATGGAAGAATCTTGTAAGTGACCTCTTCGATAGTGAATATTTTCAGGCATCTCTGCATGAGCGAATAACCTCTATGGCAAATGTCACTTACTAGGTTTTTCCGTTGTACAGCAGAACAGCAGTAATGATTCTGGCTGACGGGAGCAACGAGAGTCTCGTGAAATGAGGGCGGGAGTGTAGTTCTATCAATGCTTAAATTCAGACTTTCTGCCTCACAATCGATGCCGGAGGAACGTACTTTCGACCGACGTATGAAGAAAAAGTATTTTAACGAGGAAAACAATGTGAAACCGATTATTTATTCATTTATGTCTTTTTTACTTGGTTAAAGCCACTCCGAATGCCGTTTTACGTCAAGAAATCATTTGTACCGAGGGCGCCCTATTGAGAGGCAATGATTTCAAATCTTCACTGATCGTGAAGGCTAGAGAGAGGGGGTAGCGTTCAAGCGTGCTTAAGGGGAAGGCGCCTTATTTAGAGGCTGTACTGTATTTCTTGTTTCTTTTAGGTACCTGGAAACTGTTTTTCGAAGTCTGGCCTGTATAAATGCTTCTTTTCTTCTTCCAAACGATGAACATTATGGATGCTCAAGCAAACATCATGGGGTTGATATTTTGAAAGCGGCTAAAATCTTCGATATAATATCGGAGTTAAAAAATAGCACTATTACTGAATTGGCAAGCTGATTTTCTTTTTATTAACTACATGACTGCTATCAGAGTTAGTCAATTACAAAAACTAAAGACCTTTCTCTTCCCAGATTTTTAGCTGCGTAACAGAAGGACTCTTGCCATCCCTAGTGACATCACCACCCGATGTGGAAAGTTTAAGAGTGTACCTTACTCTCCCACTTTACAACGGGTTTTCAAATCCCCTGAAATACAGCTCTTTACAACTGCCTTTTGCAAAGTCAGTGTTAGATTTACAAACTGCACCCTTAAAAATAGTCGGGCGGTGGTGGAGCCACGCACCGACTTTCTTCTTCGAAAGACTCGTTCGAACCTACAAAGCTGTAGTTAAACACTTCTTAAAGCAGACGAATTTTATGGAAAATAAGGTACAAATTACCTGAAGATATATTTACTGATACGGGAAACTTAAGGAATATTTCACGAACGATTAATTTTCTTCTTGTGTTGCTGAAGAATTTCTTGTTTCGCTTGTATGATATAGATCATTCCATGGGACTCGAGGTTACGGCTCACCTTGAATCTGTTGAAATTCTTGGACGAACTTAATTGCAGTTCCGAAGGACAGAGAGTTCATTATTCCGTGTTTCATTTACCAGAATTAATAGATATCGTTGATATCAAAGTGGATTATTTCAGGTGGCTAACGGAAGTCAATGCATCGGTAAGAAGTTCGCTCTTCTTGAAAATATTGTTATTAGAGAAAATGTTAATCTTTTCCAGGGGTATGTCCCGCCACTCATTGTATCCCATAGACAGTTGGTTCCCAGTTTTACTCAGCGGGCAGGATATGAAACTGTGGCGCTGATTGCATTTCCGCAAATTTTTCATTTGAATTTGAATTTGCGAGAGAACAAAACAGTCAAATTAACAAACAAGGCCACGTCAGTAGTACAAAGTTTAACATTTTATTAGATTTAATCTCGTGAAATTTTTATTATGTTATGTATTATTTTTATTATGTAGGTTATAGGTATTGAACAGTGGTCATCGTTGCATCGTATGAAATTAAAGATCAAATTACAAACATAAGGCCGAAGAAGCAAGAAATTCAAAAATACGAATAATCTTGTTACAAATTAAAAAGAGATTTTATCATTCCATTGAAAGAATATGCATTCCTTTAGTCTAATTCTAGAATTTCTTGAATATATCTATATTTTTTAAGTCATAATTTTTTTTTTCCATTTTAAGAAGAACCTTTTGCAAATTTTTTGCTCTGTGAGTTATTGAGCTAACTCAAGTTTGATAATCGAATTGATGAAAGCTCAAGCATACGAAAGAATGGTCTTCTCAATTTTTTTAGAAAAATGTATTTATCACGTTTTATTTGCATTTATCTCATTCATATGACTTGGGACAGGGAATTAAGAAAAAGTATTATTGGGTTTATTCAAGGGCAGGGAGTTTGAGAAAAAACATATGATTCCACTTGGAATGTGGAATTTTTCACATGGAATGGGAACTTTTTAAAATAATTCTAATTCGGATTTGAAAGGGAGGAATTTTAAAAAATCGCTCTTACAATAAAAATTCGTCACAATTCAAAAGTCGCTTCTTCGTAATTTCCAGTTGAGGAATCTCCTCAAGCATTTTTAGTATTTCACAGAAGAAATATTTCTGAATTATAGTAGAAAACTTGTTCACATTGTTCATTGCGAATTCATTCTTTTCTAGTTAAAAAATAAACTACTTGGTTAAATGTTAAACTCTTTTGTTAGAACTTACATTTTTTTGTTGAGGGTGCAATATTTAAATTCAAATTTTACTTCTGGTTGAAAATGCAACTACTTCGTTGAAAATCAACTAATCTCTTTTTGGTGGAAATTCGAGTATTTATCTGAACATAGATTCTTTTAAATTAAACTATTTCTTCGACAATTTATTTACTCTAAGGAGAATTCGTCTTTTTTGGCGAAAAATTAATCCTTACGGTTAAAATTTATTCTTTTTGGCATAAAAAACAGCTATTTTACTTGAAGATTCATCATTTTACCTGAAAATTCATCAGTCTGGTTGGAAATTAATTTCATCAACTGAAAATTTATCCGCTCCATTTTGAGTGGAAAATTTATATTTCCCGCTTAGAAATTCAACAATTTGAATAAAAATTTATCTTTTTGAATTGAAAATTCAATTGTTTCGTTGAAAATTCACCAATTTTATCTAGAAATCTATTTTTTGGTTGAAATTTATTTTTTTCTTCGAAACTGAAACCTCTTGTTCAATAATTCTTCTTAGCGGTAACAATTCAAGTTATACAGTTAAACATTGTTCATTTCAGTCGAAACGTAATCTTGCTGAAAACACTTATGCTTGGTTAAAACATAATTTTTCAAATCAAATTGTTACCTTTCCATTTCCGGTTAAAGATGATTATTTTGAGATTTCAAAATTCAACCATTTTGTTGAAAAATGATATTTTTTTGTTTGAAAATCAATGTCTAGTCATTTAAACTATCTCAGTTGAAAATTCGTCTTCCTGAATTGAAATACAACTACTAAAATTGAAAATTAACCATTTTTTTGAAAATTCATTATTTTGTTTAAAAATGTAACAGCTTGTTTGAAAATTAGTTCTTCTTTTGTTGAAAATTCGTTTTTTTTTGTTACAAGCAATTATCCAATCTGAAAATTTAACTTATTCGAATTGAAATTTTCATAGTTATAGTTGAAAATTCATTTAGTTGGTTGGTTAGTTCATTCATCGGTTTGGCTGAAAATCAACTATATTGTTGAAAATCAGTTTTTTTTTGTGTTATCGTTAATAGATTTTTGTCAATTTTCAGTTGAATTGTTCCAATTTTGGTAAAGAAATGATATGCTTCTATGGAAAATTTTAGTATTCTTTCCAAAATAAATTAATCTTGCATTGTTTGATCTCTCGAAAAGAGAAAAAGACGAGGAAGAGATTAATTTTTTTACCGTTCCGAAAAATTGTGTACCTTTGTGTCAAAAAGTAATAAATCGGGGAAGTTTCGAAGTAAAACAGGTAACGAATTCTGATAAAATCATAAGATATCGTTCGATTCTTATCCAAAATTCAAATCAACAATTGGGCGAAAGGCGATCGGCGCCGCAGTTTCACATTCCTTCCACAGAGACAAGTTTGAAACTATAATCATAATCCTGATCTTCTTCGAATATTTTTTCAAATAATACATTCTTTCTTCATTCCAGAAGAATAATATATTTTTATGTGACTATCCGTTCCTGTTTGATGCTACGGCAAAGACGGCTTTGCTTGAAACAGATCAAGCTATTCAGGTAAATATAATAAAAACGAAAGGTTGACCAATTAACTTTTTAGGATTCACCAGCTTTTAAGGCTGCAAAAAATTTCGAAGATATCGCGAAGATTCAAAATGATTTTACAAAAATTACGAAGTTATGAAGATTTTGCAAAAATGATAAAAATTCCACAAATATTAAAAAAAGCACTAGGTTCCAAAGAATTTCAAAAGGTTTTAGAAGACCTTACAAGTTTTGTAATGATTTCATGAAGATCACTGGTGAAATTTTATTTCTACTATGAAATATAATAGATAAGAATAAAGGATATTACATAATGTGCAATGTGCACATTTTTGTAAAAATTTGCGAAATTTCAGAAAATTGTTTGGAATCTAGAAAAGCTTGTAGTTTCAATTGAAATTCGTTTTGTAATTTCCTATTGTATTCGAAAGAACGACGAAAATTGTAGAAAATTACAAAAATAATTCTACTAGGAAAGTATCCAAAGATTTCAAAAGATATCCAAGATTCCATGAAGGCTTTTGCGCCAGATTTCAAGAGTGATCAACCCCTGTGATAAATATTTGAAAAAATTACTAGCATAGGCGTTCGTTTTCATAAATTACATTCAATATTCCAGATGCAATCGGCCATGAATGAAGCAACGACCAGAGCCCTAACTCACATGCTATTTTCTCCAATCATAAGAGGGAATCCAAACCAACACGACCATGTCCTGATGCTTGAAGTCTCACGACAAAATATAGTTGATGACACCTTGAGAGAATTATCTAATTACGAGTCTCGTGATCTTAAAAAACCTCTAAGAGTAAGTTTGTTTTATAGAATGAGGACGCTATTATTTTAGTGCTCTTGCTTGTTAACTTATATTGATGGATAGATCTAACTGCAAAAACGAATTTTTCTGAACACTCTTTTGGTCTTTAAAGGTGAAATTCCGCGGAGAGGAAGCAGAAGACGCAGGAGGTGTGAGGAAAGAATTTTTCATGCTTCTTCTCAAAGAAATTCTAGATGCAAAGTACGGAATGTTCAAAGATTACAAGGAAACAAGGACTATCTGGTTTAATGAATTTTCGTTCGAGGACGTGCAAATGTATTACCTTATCGGCGTTCTTTGCGGTCTCGTTATCTACAATTTCATCATTATTAATCTTCCTTTCCCATTTGCGCTCTATAAGAAACTACTGCAGGAACCGGTGGGTATTGGCGATATTAATGATATGGATCCAGTTTTCGCCAAGTAAGAAAACATTACAAGGACTCTCAATGACATGTGCAATCATTAAAGATTTTTCTAAAATATCTTATATTTATTGCAGGAGCTTACAAGATGTACTCGACCACGAGCAAAGCGATTTTGAAGACATCTTTTGTCTAAACTTCGAAATAACTCGGGAATTTTATGGAGCGAAGAAAAGTGTCGAGTTGATACCAGGCGGCAGTAATGTTCCCGTAACTCTAGAAAATAAGTAAGGATACTGATCTTCTTACAAAATTGTTCTCATTATGTACCTGCACTATTCACAGTCCGTCACCTTCTTAACCCGGTCCCCCGTTTTTCCTCTAGTAGTTTTCCCGTAGAATTCGAAAAATCTTCGGTAACACCTAAAATCTAGAATTTTGACACTATCAGGCATTGCCAGGGTGGCGACTTGACCGGAAAACCGGGAGAGACCGGGAGATAACCGGGAATCTTATCGGCCAGAAAAAACCGGGAATTTGAATAAAAACCGGGAATTTATTTGACTCAACGAAGACTTTTAAAAATTCTACCAAAAAAATACGAGAAATGACAGCTTTTTTTTTAATCAAAAAGAGAGGAAGAATTTTCTTTTTTTTTCATTATAAGAAGAACGTTTTACAAATTTGTTGCTCTGTGAGATTTTTTTAGCTGACTCAAATTTGATAATCGGTATGATGATAGCTCGTCTACAGAAAGCATTATAATCTCCATTTTTCCAAAAAAATGTATTCATCACGTTTTATTTGCTTTTCTTCATTAATCTGACTTGGGACAAGGGATTTCAGAAAATAATTATAGTTTTTGTTTTGAGGTAGGAAGTTTCAAAAAAGAAATATTGTTTCACTTTGAACAGGGAATTTTGTACGTAGAACGTGAACTTTTCAAACTAATTATAATTCGGATTTAGAAGAGAGGATTTAAAAAAAAACGTTTCCCCATTGAAAATTCGTCACAACTTTGAAGTTCCCTCTTCTTAATTTATAATAAAGAAAGTACTTCAAGCAGTCTTTAGATTTGAAGTAGTATTACGAAGAAGAAATATCCCTGATTTATGATAGAAAGCTTGTTTACATTGTTCATTGCAAATTCATCCTCTTTGAGTTAAAAAAAAACAACTACTGGTTTGGAATATAAACTTGTTTGTTGAAAATCCAATTCTCTTGTTTAAGTTGCATTATTTCGATTCAAAATTCACCTCTGGTTGAAATTGTGACTACTTTCTCAAAAATCCATCTATCTTTTTTTGGTGAAAATTCAAGTGTTAAGTGGAACATTGATTTTTGAATTTGAAACTTGAACCATTTCTTTGAGAATTTATGAACTTCGTGAAAAATTTTCCTTTTTTGTAGAAAATTAATCTTTATGGTCAAAAAATCATCTTTTTGGTTAAAATACATCTATTCATTTGAAGATTCATCAATATACCTGAAAATTCATCGGATTGGTTGAAAATCAATTACTCCAACTGTAAATTTAACTGTTTCATTTCTAGTGGAAAATTGATTTTCTCTAGTTCAGAATCCGACATTTCGGTGGAAATTCGGACTTTTGAATTGAAAATTCAATTATTTCGTTGAAACTTCACATATTTTGTTGAAAAAACGATTTCTTGTAGAATATTATTTTTTCCTTTGGAAGTTAATATTTTTCTGCAAAAATTCTTCTTACCGGATAACAATTCAAGTTATACAGTGAAACATTTTCCATTTAAGTCGAACATGCATCTAGCTGGAAACTCTTATGGTTTGTGTAAAATTAATTTTTCAAGCCGAAAATGCCACTATTCCATTTTTGTTTTAAAATAATATTTTTTGGCTGAAAATTAATTTTTTGTCAAAAATGAAATATTCTAGTTAAATGTTTATCATTTCAATTAAAAATTCATCTTTCTGGTTTGAAATTCAAGTACTTCAGTTAAGCATTTTCAATTTCATTTGATTCATCATTTTGTGTATAACTGTAATAATTTGTTATTACAATTGAAAATTCCATAATTTCAGTTAAAAAGCTATTTGTTCAGTTAAATATCTATTTTTCCAATTGAAAATTTGAGTAATCAAATTATCGTTCAATAATATTTTTCAGTAAAAGTTAATTTATATGTTTGAAAACTCAAGTTCTTCAGTTAAAGATCCTTTTTTTCTTAGTACAAAATACTTATGCTTGGTTTAAAATTGGTTTTTCAAACTCAAAATGTTACTGTTCTTTTTTCATTGAAAATAATTATTTTTTAACTTTGAAATTCGACTATTTTATTTAAACATAAGATTTTTTCTTAGAAAATGACTGTTTCTATTTGTAAATTAATATTCTTGTTTGAATATTCACCTTCATGTCATTTATTGTCATTTATCTTTTCTGTTGAAAATTCATCTTTTTGTTTTGAAATTTAACTGTTCTAGTTGAAGATTCATAATGTTTTTCGAGAATTATAAAAAATTGGTCAAAAAATAAACTATTTTGTTGGGAATACGTTTCTTTACGTAGGTTTAACTGTTCCAATTTTTGTAAAAAGATTGATATTTTTTTCTTGAAAATTAAGAGTATTCTTTTTAAAATTGATTTACTTTGCAATGTTTGATCTGATGTGTTAAAGGATGTTTAGAATGAACTTCATGAATAAAAATGAATATTTGCGAGTGGCGAATGGCGCAGATTACTGACGAGTGTGGAGTTGCTGTCCCGAGCGAAGCGAGGGGAAGCACCACACGA
>WSXT02010424.1:0-14643 GCA_011762715.2 Neuroterus valhalla | reverse complement strand
TATATATATTTGTATGTATGTACATATATGCTTCCTGCTTCCTTCTCCGACACAATCCTTGCTCAAAATTTCCCATGTCAACTCCACTTTCAAACCTTTCCATTTCAAACGAAATTTTGAGAAGAAAGACTGATTTTTTACCTTAAAAGGTGAATTTTCAACTTACATGGAACAGTTTTCAATGAAGACGTCGGCTTTTCAAAAAAAAAAAAATTATTTGAACAAGACAGTTGAATTTTAAACTGATGCTTTGAACTTTTTAATAAAACAGCTTAATTTATGACCTGAAAAGATGCATTTTCAACCAAAAAGATTTATTTTCCACACAAAAAAAAAAAATCTTCGACAAAATGAATCATTATTGTTCGATTTTGAAGGCAAAAAGATCCATTATCAACAAAAAAGTATTATCTTCGACAGAACGAATGATTTTTCATATTAATTTTGAACTGGGAATGGAATAATAAAATTATCAGTTTGAACAGTTGATTCTCCATAGGAGAACTAATTTTCAATTGAAAAGATGAATTCTCAACGAAACATGTAATATTTAATACTCCAAAACGGGAAGATTTTGATTCAAAATGTAAAACCGTCGGATTAAAAAAAATATATCAATTTCAAGCTAAACATTTGCATTTTTAACAACAAAAATGTATTTTTTCATCGAAAACGATGAATTTTCAACAATGAAAGAAAAATTTTCAATTGAAAACATCAATTTTCAAACAAAAAAGGAACATTTAAATTTGAGGGAAACCAATGTCTAATCCGAAGAACCGAAGTACCAAAGAAATAGTTGAAGTTTTAAAGAAAATGATGAATGTTCATCGGAAAAAATGAATTTTTAACTTAAGAGTTCACCTATAAAGATGATATTCAATTCAAGGAGATTAATCATCTACCAAAAAAACATTGATCAACAAAATACATAATTTTTATTTTGATGGCAAGATTGAAATAAAATAATTTTCAACAAAATTGTTAAATTTTAAATCAAAGAAGTATTGAACGGAAAAAAATTTATTTCCAACAAAGAAGGTTGACTTCAAAACAAATAGTTATATTTGCAAGACGAGAATACGGAGTTTTAAGCAAATGGTTCAAATTTGGACCAGAAAAGGCGAATTTGTAACTTGAATACAATAATTTTCAAGGAAGAAGTCGAATTTTCAACAAAAATATGACTTTAACATGACAGTTGAATTTTGAACTGATGCTTTGAACTGTAAACGAACAGCTTAATGTATGCCCTGAAAACGTGGATTTTCAACCAAGAAGATTAATGTGCTGCCAAAAAAGAAAATTTTTGACAAAATGAATTATTTCCATAATTATTGTTCAATTTTTGAGTCGAGAAGAATAATTATCAGCAAAAAAGATGGATTTTTGCCAGAACGAATGATTTTCCAATATTAATTTTTACCAGGAAATGGAATAGTTATCAGTTTAAACTGTTAATTCTCCACAGAAAAACTAATTTTCAATCGAATAGATGAATTCTAAACAAAACTAGTAATAGTTGATATTTCAGCACGGGAAGATTTTGATTCTAAACATAAAATAGTCGAATTCAAACGAAGCGTATAAATTTTAAACAAAAAATTTGCATGTTCAGCTCAAAAGGATGTATTTTGAACTACGAAAATTTATCTCTTCACCAAAAAAGATTAATCTTCAATTGAAAACGTCAATTTTCAACTAGAAAGGAACAGTTGCATTTACATTTGAGAAAATTAATGTTTAAACTGGTGAACCGAAGCTCCAACAAAGTAATGGAGGTTTAAACTGGAATGATGAATTTTCAATGAAAAGAAATAATTTTGAACAAAAAAGTTCAACCGTAAAGATGATATTTACATCAAGAAGGTTAATTTCATACCAGAAGACTATTATTCAACAAAATACATACATTTTCACCAGTTGATAAAATCAAAATAAAAATAATTTCCGATTAAAAAAGATGAGTTTTCAATAAAATAATAGCATTCTCAACAAAATAATTCAACTTTCGAACAAGCAGTAGAAGTTTTAACCAAAAGATTCAAATTACCAACAATGAATGTTCAAACAAGCAACCAACAAAAATCCATTTTTAATAAAAAATAGTTGCATTTTTCATTTAACTTTCCCGTTGCGGGTCCATCTTCTGGAAAATTAGCAAACTTTAATAAAATTAAGCAAAAGAAAACGTGGTGAATAATACCTAAACTCGTAACACTACCTTCTCTCACCGAGCACATTTTAGCACAAATTTTTCATTCCGAAATTTTCATTTTTCACAATTTGCGGAAAAAAAATATTTTTAGATCCCAAAAAAGTGGGGTATTTCCGAAAATGTGGAAGATATGAAAAGTTGTCATGAGACAATCTTTTTGTACTCGCTGAGCAAATTTTAGCACAAATTTTTCATTCCGAAATTTTGATTTTTCACAATTTCTTGAACATAAGTGTTTTCAGGTTTCAAAAACGTGGAGTATTTTCGAAAATATGGAAGATATGAAAAGTTGTCATAAGACAATCTTGTTTTACTCACCGAGCACATTTTAGCACAAATTTTTCATTCTGAAATTTTTATTTTTCACAATTTTCGGGAAATAAATATTTTTAGATCCCAAAAAAGTGGGGTATTTCCGAAAATGTGGAAGATATGAAGAGTTGTCATGAGACAATTTTGTTGTACTCGCCGAGCACATTTTAGCACAAATTTTTCATTTCCGTATTTTCGAATTTAGTTGACAGCATAATTTCGGCCCCTTTTCAAGTAACCCAGCACAATTTTTGTTTTGAGATATTTCAAAATGACGGTGCTGACAACTTTTGAAAAATTTGCCGTTATTTCGAAAACGGTTGATATTGGCGATTTTTCGTTTGCGGCACAATTTTGTTCTTCCTCCAGTGAACTCAGCAAAATTTTTCTATTTAAAAAAATCAAAATGGCGGTGCTAGCTCAAAATCCGTATTTTGGAAATTGTGTCTCCAATTTCCATTTTTCGATCAAATCTTTTGCAGCACGATTGAGCTCAATTCAGCACAAAATTATTTTAGAGAATATCCAAAGTGGCGGTGCCAACTTCCTGGACATACTCCATAAACCATGGACATAATGTCCATGTCATACACTGACCAATTTAACTCCCAGCCCTGCTTACGGTTCTGGAACGCATCGTTCGATTCGATTATTCCAGAGACGATATGATAGAGCACCGATAAAGCCAGAAAGAAAATAGGATAATTAAACTCTGCTGGGGTGAGCAATTAAAGTTAGATCGAGTCTATATACATCTACGCCTACATAAATCCTAGTTGTAGGTGGGCTTGACGTGGACTTTCATTGAGTTCACATTTTAAGCGAGCCTACTTTCAAAGATCGTTACTTTTGAAATAGTACCTCCTCGGTCTTTATTTATTAGCTGAGGCTAAGCGCTAATTGCGATTTAGATAGGTTTAATTTAATTTGGAAACCAATGCTAGTTCCGCCTAATTTATTGCACGAAAGATCAGTTGGTAAATCAGACGCTTTTCGAGTAAAACTTGCTTTGATCGAGCGAACTTCTTTTCGGCGCCTCGAAAAATGTTTCTGGCTTTCACTGCTTGTTTCAAGTTCAAGAACAACTTCCTGATATTATTTTTATACAAAAATTTTGTTTGAATGCATTTTTTCATCTAGTTTCGTTTCCTTTATCTAGTGTATGAAGTAACATCACTGATAGGTAGATAAATACTTTTCGAAGGACGAAACAAAGGATTCATATCGATTCACATGCGGCAAGTCTCATTTAAGGCAAGTCTCTCTTGCTGCATGTCCACCTGCAGAAAGTCTCCCTTTAGGCATGTCTCTCCAGTGGTATGTTTCCCTTTTGGCAAGTCTCACTTGAGGCTTGTCTCACCTGCAAAAAGTCTCTTTTAGGGCATGTCTTCAGCGGCATGTCGCCTTTTTGGCAAGTCTCCCTTTTAGCATGTCTCTGCAGCGATATGCCTCCCTTTCGGCAAATCTCACTTGAGGCATGTCTCACCTGCGGAAAGTCTCCTTTAAGGCATGTCTCCATCGGTAAGTCTCCTTTTTGCCAAGTCTCCCTTTGAGCATGTCTCTCCAGCGATATGCCTCCTTTTCGGCAAGTCTCACTTGAGGCGTGTCTCACCTGCGGAAAGTCTTCCTTTAGGCATGTCCCCTTCATGGCAAGTCTCTCTTCAAGCATGTCTCCTTTTCGGAAAGTCTCCCTTGCTGCATGTCTCCTTCTTGGCAAGTCTTCTATTAGGCATGTCTCTCCAGTGACATGGCTCTCTTTCGGCAAGTCTTACTTGGAGCATGTCTCACCTGCGGAAAGTTCCCTTTTAGGCAATTCTCTCCAGTGACATGTCTCCCTTTCGGCAATGTCCTTGCGGCATGTCTTACCTGCGGAAAGTCTCCCTTAAGACATGTCTGTCCAAAGGCATGTCTCCCCTTTGGAAAGTCTCATTTTAGGCATTTCTCACCCGCGGAAAGTCCCCTTTTAGGAATGTCTCCAGTGGCATGTCTCCTTTTTGGTAAGGCTCCCTTTATTCATGTCTCTCCAGTAAAATGTCTTCCTTTCGGCAAGTCTTACTTAAGGCATGTATCTTCTGCGACAAGTCTCCCTCGATATTTGACCTGCATCATTCTCATGAACAGTATTTTGTTGGTTCGAATTTTTCTTGGAAGAGAACTGCCGCACTCTTGCCATTTTTAAGGGAAAAAATATGCCGCAAATAACCAACTCGGTTCGTGAGGCTTGCCACAAACTTGGCAACCTACTGGAGAGAGATTTCCCAAGTGAACATGCCGCAAGTCTATCTCTGTTCTCATACCCGAAAAAAATTTCAAGTCAGCCTGCAGATGACAGAAGTACAGCAAGTTTCCCTGACCAAATTGTCATATCTGCGGCTTGTCTCACTAGCTCCAAGTTTCCGTGCAGCATCTCTCACCCGAAAAAAATTCAAAGTCTGCCTTCACAGTGGCAGAAGTGCGGCAAGAGTCCCTGACCCAATTGACGCTTTTACCAGCTCGAAGGCAGACTTTGATTTTTTTCGGGTGAGAGATACCGCAGGGAGGCTTGAGACAGGGGAGACAAGCAGCGGTTGTGGCAATTGGGTCAGGAAGACTTGCCGAACTTCCGCCACATTGAAGACAGACAATGATTTATTTCAGGTGAGAGATGCCGCAGGGAGACTTGAGGCTTAGTAGAAAAAGCACAGATGACACTTTTTGCGGGAGAGACTTACCGCGAGTGAGACGTGCTGCAAGGGAGACATGCTCCAATCGAGACTTTCTACATGTGACTTGATATGGACCGAGTATTCCAACCGTTAAAACCTCTCTTCTTCGAAAACAGTTGAATTCAAATTAAAAAGAGTCAATTTTTACAACAAAATGATTGAATCGACAACCGAAACAATTACATTTTTGACTTAACACCTTTACACAAACTTTCACTTTCACACAAACAGAATATTAGTAACACACATTCCGTAACTAAATAAAATACAAATACAATACAAATAAGATACAAATACAATCGAGAAAAAACATAACTTCAATTGAATAAAGATGAAAATTCAATTTGAATTCTAATTATATTTCCAGGAATCCCTAATAAAATTCGAATTATTTCCAGATAGAAAAAAAAAATCTATCTAAAATCTGCATAAAAGTCTGTATGAAATAATGATTGGAAATCGTGTTCAATTCTTCAAAAATAGGCTTGCATACCTGTGTGTGATATTTTTTTGTGGAAACATCTGAATAGAGTTTGGATAAAATACAAATGAAACTGAATAAAATCCAACTAAAATCTGAACAAAGTTGAAGTTGAATACAAATGAAATACGAATCAAGTTAGAGTTCTAACTGGATCAAATACAGATGCAATACAGATACAATATAAATTTAATTAATAAAAAAATAACTTCAATCAAACTAAGATGAAATTCCAATTCGATTTTAATCATATTCAAAGAAATTTTTAATAAAATTAAAAATCGTTTGAGATAGAATTCGAAAAAAGTCAATTTATAATACGATAGAAAATCAACATAAATCTGAATAAAATCTTTATAAAATATTTATTGAAAATCCTGTTCGATTCTTTAAAAATTAGAATCGCGAAATTCAAACGTTTGTCTGACCATAATTTACGCATTATTCAATCATGGTGTAGAAGAAACCTCGCTTGACAAGAATCGTTATATTTATATCCTGGATTTGGCAGTATATTGTCGAGGCACTTTCAATTTCTAAGAAGCCATGATTGATTCAATTTAAATTTCATCGAAGGTGTTCAAGAAATAGTTATAATTATATTTCCAGAAGCTCTTATTATAAAAAAGTGCAGACTAATGGAGAAATTCGGAACGTGGTCGTTAATGGTCTTGAAGGCAATTCTTCGGCCTCTCTTGACCGGTGCGTTAAGAACCGGTGCTAGAATGTAAATTTAAAAAAAATCTTCTGTGAATGAGCCTACGCTCTATGGGACATACGCCTCCACTATGTGATTAATCTTTCACAAGCAGATAAATTTTACAACAAAAAGATCGGCTTCCTACCAGGTAGTTGAATTTTTAATAAGAAAATATTGATTCTAAACAAAAAATGTGAAAGTTTTGATAATCTAAATAAAAAAAGATTCTTTTTTTATATTAAAAAGAGTCAAATTTTATTTAAAGAAGAACAATTCTGAGCGGAAAACGTAGTGGTCGGTTTTTGATTGAAAAACATGCTCATTTTTTATGAAAAACGGGTCCACATCAAGTTGCATGTGACAACTCTCATTTGCAGTAAGTCTCACATGCGGCAAGTCTCATACGTGACAGTCCTACATGTGATAAGTGTTATCTATGGCAAGTCTCACGTGTGACAAGTCTTATCTGCGACAAGTCTTACATGTAACAAGTCTCATCTGTAGCAAGTCTCCCTTGAGGCAAATCTCACGCGTGGCAAGTCTCACATGAAGCAAGAATTATCTGCAGCAAGTCTCACATGTGGCAAGTCCCATTTGCCGCAAGTCTTATCTGCGGCAAGTCTCATAGGTGTCAAGTCTTACATCTGTCAAGTCTCATATGTGTCAAGTCTTATCTACAGCAACTCTTATTCGCGGCAAGTCTCACCTGCGGCAAGTCTCACATGCGACAAGTCTTACACGTGGCAACATGTCGTGGTCTCACATGTGATAAGTATCATCTTTGGCAAGTCTCATGTGTGACAAGTCTCATCTGTGACAAGTCTTTCAAGTGACAAGTCTTATGTGTGGCAAGTCTCTCTTGAGGCAAGTTCCACATGCAGGAAGTCTCCCTTGCGGCAAGTTTTATCTGGCGCAAGTCTCACCTGCGGCAAATCTCACGTGTGGCAAGTCTCACATATGACAAGTCCCATTTGTCGCAAGTCTTATCTGCGGGAAGTCACCCTTGTGGAAAGTCTCACCTGTGGCAAGTCTTATCTGCGGAAACTCACATGTGGCAAGTCTTGCCTGTGGTATGTCTTATCTGCTGAAAGTCTCAGATGCGGCATGTCTTATATATGGCAAGTCTCACATGCAGCAAGTCTTATCTGTCGCAAGTCTCACCTGCGGCAAGTCTCCCTTGTGGCATTCAGGTTAAATACCTCCCCTCTGTTGAAAATTCCTACATAACTGCCCCAATGCGAATTTCAAACAAAACGGACAATTCTTCTACTAAATAAAATTTCAGGGCAAGTTAGAAGGGCAAATATGAGGTTTTTATCCTCGTATAATCATGTAACTTTGCCGACTAGAGATTCTTCTACATTTAAAATTGTCACTTTCACACAGAGAAATATTGGAAACACACTGTTTGTCAAATACTGTAAAAATAAACGCGTATTTAAGAGACCGATTGAGAAATGTGTTTATTATTGGGGCCATGTTAAACTTACCCGATTCCTACCTTACCGACATCTTTTTCTGCAACAACTCACGTCTACACCGAAATAGATATCGAGTTGATATTTTGAGAAAAGCCTTAGGAAACAATAAACTACGTTTGTATACAACATTTTGTTCAAAATTTTCAACAAAGAAATTTTTTTGCGATTTTTTTTTCCAAATTTTGAACCAAATGTTGTATATAAACGTACTTTATTGTTTTCTAAGTCTTTCCCCAAAAAATCAACTCGATATCTATTTCGATGCGGACGTTGGTTGTTGCAAAAAAAAATCGTTAATTTGGGTCACGTGACCCATGTTTAACATGGCCTCAAGTCTTTGTGTCGACGGAAACAATGAAGAAAGGGTCTCTCTTGGAAATGTTCTTGGAAACCACCTTTTATTTTATGAGAAAAAACTGTTGAAAATTCCTACATAACTGCTCAAATACGGGTTTCAAACAAAACAAACAATTCTTCCGCTAAATAAAATTTCAGGGCAAGTAAGAAGGGCAAATATAAGGTTTTTATCCGCGTTTAATCATGTAGCTTTGCCGACTAGAGATTCTTTTACATAAAAAATTGTCACTTTTACTCCAAAAAAAAATATTGAAAAAATACTTTTCGTCAAGTATTGGAAAAATAAACGCGTATTTGGGAGACCGCTAGAGACATGTGTTTATTATCAAGTCTTTTTGAAAAAACGTATTTTTCATTCAAAATGCCTATTGTTCATAAAACAGTCAAATTTTTTACCACGAAAGATGATCTCTCAAAAGAAAAAAGTTGAATCTTTAATAATATTATGAGGATTCCCAAAAAAAGTTAATTTTCAACCATCATTATGCATTTCAAAGAACAACAAAATTTTATGAAGGAGATCAACTTTGAACGATTTTGTTGAACTTTAAATAAAGAGCGATTAATCATTAAGGTCAAATATGATATTTTGGAAATTCCAACCAAAAAGGCGAATTCTCTAGAAAAACTGTTCTGGAATGAACCGCGGTCGGACATGGAATATTTATTTCAACAAACAGAGGAACAAGGTAAAATACCTAGTTCATTAAATTTGAATGAGCGCACGCTCTAGGACATATGCGCGATAAAAAGAAGCATAGTGGCGACGAATATACTGTTCACGCTTGCTGCCAGCAGCAGCGCAGGACAGCAGGAGGGGAGTTCATCGCCGAGGAGCGCTGAAGTGGAGGGAGGTCGGGCAGGTAGCTGTCGGCGAAAAGACGTCTGCCCTTTGGGAGTCAGTGCGGGGGGCTATTTACTCACGAATTTAACTATTTTAATGTCTGGTATCTTCTTAACTCTCTAATATAATACGAAAGATAGTAAAAATCAAGGAAAAATAAGATTTTATAAGCATCAGAAATCTGGGAGAATTCATTTGAATCAGAAATCATATTCTAGCAAGGAAATCACTATTTAGCTTACTAAGAAGCACAGTTCAGTGAAAATAACGACAAATAAGAGTGGATACGAGGCAATAAGAACGAGACACCTGGCGTGGTCCGAATCTTGTGTAATTCATCAGAGTCTTTATTTAACCGGATTTTAGAAACTATTACTGTTTTTAACACGATTATTATTTGGAATAATTAACTAGCCTAAATCTTATTCAGGAGTGACTATCTCCTCGATTAAGTGAGTGAGGGGCAGTCTCAGGAATCCAGCCCCTCCAATACAAAAAATTTTTGCGCGATATGTTCGTGCGTCCAGCATGCTCCAGCAGGCAGTCGTCTTTTCGACGACAGCTGCCTATGAGACCTTCCAGCACTCTGGCGCTTGTTGGCTGCGAAACTCCTTTCTGCGCTGCTGCTACCGGCGAGAACCGAAATTCGTCGCCAATGCTGTGACGTTAGTTGGCAAGATGGCCACACGCCGAGGTAGTGAGGTACACTGGGGATATAGCGATATCAACTTTGTCAAACGAAATATGGAGGGATTAAAAGATTTTGGGTCATGAACTTAATAAACCATATAGAATTTGAGGAGTTCGAGGCATAGCTGATTTTGGATTTGCTATTAGTTTTGCAAAATAAATTTGTTTACACAATTTCTTTGAATAAATTATTGCTTACTTCAATTTTTCCGCAGAATGAATTTTAAAATCGAATTCTACTGGAAAATTTATATCCGAAGCAGTATATTTTTTTTTTAAATACAATTTCTTGGAAAAATGACTAAATAATTTATTTTGCATAATCCATATTAAATCCTAAAAACACTTCAAGCGTCTACAAGGAAATATTACTGATAATAGAAATGCAACACATGTTATCTAAAGGGTTTTTTTTGTTCACTAATTTCAATTGTATTTTTAAATAAGAACTATTTTCAAATCTCATTATATATAAACAAATGTGTTCTCAGCATGGATTAAGTTGTTTTGAATTAATCTGTTTGAACAAATAAATTATTCGAAAAAATGTATTTAATAGTTAGGTTGTTTTTGCTATTTTTTCACTTATTATGTAAATGTATCTTGTATTTCAAATTAAATTTCGAAAAATTATGTTTTATCTCAAATTTATTTGCTTTGTGATTATTTTGTCAACTCTTGTATCTAAAACTTTTAAATTAGGAGCTTCAAACTCAGAATAATTTTTTTCTTATTCTTCAATCAACATATTGATTAAAGAATAACACATTGCTGCTTTATAGATTTTTTGTTGTCTTTGCTGAACTCTATTTTCTCGCAATTTAACTGTGATTATTCCATTCCTGAGTGAAAATTGATCTCTTTCGAATTCAGCTATTATTGGTTGAAAAATTATCTTTATCGGTTATAAATATTTTATTCGTTTGGCAATTTAATTATTCTGTTCAAGTTCAGAAAATTTGATGGGAAACAATTATACCCAGTTCAAAATTAACCTGTTATGTTTAAAACTCTTCATTTTAGGTCGAAAATGACACGGATTTTGGAAAATTCAATTTTTTGGCTAAAAACTGAATTTTTTCATTAAAATTGGCATCTCTCCGTTGACAATCGAATTTATTTAGTAACAATCTGCCTGTTGCCTTAAAATTTCAACAATCTGGTTGATTTTGCCCAACTTTACTGGAAATTCAACTCTTGCTTTCGAAGTTAGTTTTTTGGTAAAAATAAATCTTTGGAGTTGAGATATTACCTATCACATTTGTACGGTTAAAAACTGATATATGATTCAAGAATTCATCTATTTTGTCAGAAGTTCGCCTTTTTTGATGAAAATTATCTTTTTGGTTGAAAATTCAGTTTTTTGGTTCATCATATATATATAATGAGATTTGAAAATAGTTCGTATTTAAAAATACAATTGAAATTAGTGCACGAAAAAACCCTTCAGATATCTTATGTTGCATTTGTATTATCAGTAATATTTCCTTTTAAATGTTTAAAGTCTTTTTAGGATTTGATGTGGATTATGCAAAATTAATTATTTAGTCATATGGTTGTAACAAATTTCATTTTAAATATAAAATATACTGCTTCGGACATGAATTTTCCAGTAGAATTCGATTTTAGAATTCATTTTGCAAAAAAATTAAAATAGATTATTTTCGAAAATTCGGCTTCGTCATTCTCTTCGAAATTCAATCACAAACATTTTTGGCTGAATTTTGTTTGATTTGGTTAAGATTTGCGACCTGTCGGTTGTTTTGAACGAAATTACCGCTATATCACCAGTGTGCCTCAGCGTGCGGCCATCTTGCCAACTAACCTCACAGCATTGGCGACGAATTTTGGTTCCCGCCGGCAGCAGCAGCGTGGAAGGGAGTTTCGCCGCCGACGAGCTCCAGAGTAGGGGAAGGTCTCATAGGGAGCTGTCGTCGAAAAGAGGATCGCCCGCTTCAGCTGTAGCCGTAGTGTGGCAATTAGAGGGGATGGATTTCTTGGTTTCTCCGTGCGCTTCGGAATAGTCAATTCACGCCTTTCTTCGCAGTCAAATGACTTTTCGAATTCTGCATATAAAAAAAATGATTTTTTATCAAATTTTTTTTTTGAAACGTCACATATCTTGCAGAAGCTTTTATTTAAAAAAAAATGCAGCTAAATGGAAAAATTCGGAACGTGTTCGTTAATAGTCTAGAAGGCAAATTTGGCCTTTTGTGAACGGTGCGTCAAGAACCGGCGCTAGAATGTAAAGTTTAAAAAAAACATTCTGTGAATAAACCAACGTTTTGTGGGACATACGCCTTCACTAGTTCACTGTGAATGCTAGACAATTGACTCGAGCCCATACGAGTGACACTTTGCATAATGTAAACTTTAGTCCCAGGGCTACAGCTGCAATAAAGCCGGTATTCAATGAAATATTTAATAGTTTCAAGAGGTATTGTTAAAGTCGTGTCAGCAACTATTCAGATTTATCGCTCATGAATGCACATTTCGCACTATACACTTTTCATGTACAATTAATATAGTGTTACGAAAAAGGCTTTTTTTTTGTTAAATGTCACCCCTTGAAGTTGTGCTTTCCGGTCTAAGAATCGAACCTTTAGGATTTTTAGAAGAAAAAAAGCAAGAATTTGAATAAAAATATTATTCGTTACAGTTGAAAATTGATTTTTTTAATTTTCCATCTCTGTTAGAAAGCCATCTTCTATGGCTAAAAGTTGAACTGTTTTTTGGACATATTATTCGTCCTTCTAAATAAAAAAATATTTTAATTTTGTAAATTATTTTGTCTCATCGTCTTTGAATAAATGAAAAATTTTTGTTGAAAATTCATCTGTTTTCATCATTTTAACGTTCGGATTTTTGAATAAACTATTCTATTAAACATATGACGGCCTTGAAACGAGATCGAGTGAGCTTAAACGTAAACAGTCAGGGCCGAATACACGCGAATAACGTACGCCAACTGAAGCGCGGTTGCGAAAATCTATGCTAGGGTACTACTGCCCACTTTCAATGCACGGCAGTGGCGGAGAATGGAGCGAGAAGAGCGCCCCTCTCGAAACCCCTCGCACCGTCTCGTCCACGAGCGCATTTCGAGGAAGGTGCGAGTTCGGTTGCAATGAGATTGAGTTTGCAGCGTATTTTAGAAGAAAATTCATGTTCTCAGTAGAAGTTAATTCTTCTTGGTTGAAAATCGAACGGTTTGGTCAAAAAGTTTTTTATTATGGTCATGAATCTTTTTGGAATAGAAATTCGTGCTTTCTAATGAAAATATGTTATTTTTTTGGTTCACAACTCATTTTTTCTAAATTCATCTTTCTTGGTTGAAATTAAACTCTTTTGTTGAAAACTCAACCATTCTTTCAATTCACCTATCCAATTCTTAAAGTCAACTGTAATTCTCTGGAACATGCGACCGAACTATTACCTATTATATTATGACACTAACTATATTTTTATCTATTTATTGAAAATCAAACCATTCCATTAGAAATTCAACTGTTTTGTTAAAAAGCCTTTTTTTTGTTTCAAAATCCAACTGTTGCTTTAACCTTTGTCTTTTTGGATAGAAACTTTGTCTTCTGAATTTCCAATTAATTTTTATTCTGGTACAGAAATCAGGTTTTTTTATTTTCATCTTTTTTGGTTGAATTTGAAATTCTCTTTCGAAAATTCAAATAATCTTACAATTTGCCAGTACAAATTTAAAAGTTAAGAATTCCCTGAAATCTGGGAATTTGAGTTTGAAGATTCATTTATTTTGTTGAAAATTCATATATTTTGGTAGAAAAACCATTTTTCAGATGAAATTAAATTCTTTTTGGTTGAGAATTCCACTATTTATTTTAAAATTGAATTATTGTTTGTAAATTTGAATATCTTGTTGAAAAGTCATATCTTTTTGGATAGAAAGTTTGTCTTTTGAATTTACAATTAATTTTTGTTCTGGTACAAAAATTATGTTTTTTTTATTTTCAACCTTCTTGTTTCCTTTGAAATTTTCTTTTGAAAATTCAACTAATTTTACAATTTGCCAGCAAAAATTTGAAAGTAAAGTATTCACTGAAATTCTTGGTAATTTGAATGTTTTGTTAAGAAGGCATGTCTCTTTCGATATAAAGTTTGTCGTTTAGATTTTTGAAAATTTGTTTCCGGGCGAATTTTTTTTTTATTTTTATCTTTCTCGGTTAAAATAGAATTTTTTGTTTCTAATTCAACCATTCTTAAAATTTACGAGTTCAAATTTGGAAGTAAACTATTTTCAGAAACCTGTGACTCCTAAGCTTGAAAAATGAACTATTATGTTTAAAATGCATCTATTTTAGTATAAAATTAATCTTTTTAGTAAACAGTTATTACGTTTTGGTTAGAAAATATATCAAGGTCAAAATTAAATAATTTGGTTAATAATTTGGTGAATTATTTCACTGTTGTGTTAAAAAGTCATGTTATTAGGTCAAAAATTCAACACTGATTTTAGCAGTTGTTCCTTTTCATTAAGAACTGTTTCCTTTGGTTGAAAATTCTTTTTTTCTCTTTGTAAATTCTACTATTTGTTTACAAATTCAATTATTATGAAAGAAATTGGACTGTTTTGTTAAGAATTCATCTCTCATTATCGAAAACTCAACTGTTACTTCCAAACAAAAAAAATCGTCCTTCAGATTAAAGATTATTCTTTCCTTTAGTTGAAAAGTAATTTTTTCGATTCATTTTTTATCGACTTCAACGAAAAGGAGGAGGTTCTGTATTCGACCTGAATGTTTTTTTTTTTTTTTTTTTTTATGTATGTTCGCGCATATCTCTGGAATGGCTGAACCGATTTTATTGGGGTTGGTCTCATTTGAAA
>WSXT02010413.1:0-14643 GCA_011762715.2 Neuroterus valhalla | reverse complement strand
GGTACGTATTTGTCTCATAAACAAATGAAATAACTCCGCTCATTTTCATCCTACAAAATGGGGATTGAACATGTTTGGAAGTGACTATTTCTTTATGACATTAAATGAAGAAAAATCGCGATTTATCAATTAGGAGAGAAAATAATTTTTTTTTAACAATTAAATCACGGTTAATTCTCGACCAAGAACTGACGCACTGTATGGCGTCGGAGTGAGGGGCTGCTTCCGCCTCGCTAGTGCTCACGCGGAATCTGAACTTGCGCGTTCAAAATGCAACAGAGTCTAAAATCTTGTGAACAAATCAACATTTCCAGATGTTTTTCTTATTTTGGGCTAGTTTTCCGCGCATAACGTAAATTTGTAATCAGAAGCTCGAAAAAAGTGGACCTAGTGCTTCAAATATAAATGTATTCTTTCTATTTTCACTAATTTTACAATTAGAAACGTATTCTCCCAGTTCAGTGGAAGCTTTTTTTTACTGTTGGCATGCTTATTATTTTCAGTGAGGGTAATTCAGGTTTATTTGAAAATTTGTTATTCATCTGACTTGAGTCAAGATGTTCCCTTGAGATTTCCTAAAGTAATTTTTGATTCAGTTGTACTAAACATCAAGCTAGAGTCGTTTGGTAAAATTTTTTCCCACATGAGATGAAAATGTTAAAAATAACATCAAACTTGGAATGAATAGGAAAATACGTTTTTAAATGGTAAAATTGGTGAAAATAGAAAGAATGCACCTACATTTGAAGCACAAGGCTAATTTTCTCGAGTTTCTGATGTCAAATTTACGTTCTGCGCTGAAAATTAGTCCGAATTTAAAAAAAAAACATCTAAAAACTTTGATTTGTTTACAAGATTTTAGACTGTTGCATTTTGAACGTGCGAGTTCAGGTTCGCGTGAGAACCAGCGAGGCGGAAGCAGCCCCTCACTCCAACGCCATATAGTGCGTCAGTTCTTGGTCGAGAATTAACCGTGATTATGAACAGGGAATCCGGGACTGATTCTTTTCTGAATTTTTATTATGGTTGGTATAACTATCAAAAGAACACTTCGTACAAGTTTGGAGTGTATATTAAAAAAATTATGGCTGCTTTAATTGTTTAAAAAATAATTATTCTCTCTCCTAATTAACAAATCGCGATTTTTCTTCATGTAATGTCATAAAGAAATAGTCACTTTCAAACATGTTCCATCCCCATTTTGTAGGATGAAAATGAGCGGAGTTATTTCATTTGTTTATGAGACAAATACGTACCCATTTTTTACAGCTATATTTGACCAGCTTAATTGGAAAATTTCAATTTGCCCTAAAATGCTAGTGACAGAACAGTTCTTTCTTTTCCCGAATTGTCGATTTTTATTGTTATGCAACCGCTGTCTCACTTGCATTTCACCTTCAACTACCGTCAATTCTTAAACAACAAATAGCTTTTCTTGAAAACTATTAAGTGTTTCCGCCTCAAACTTCGCGCATCATTTTAGCACACCAAAAGACATATTTTCGGAGATTTTCGAACATATAGATACATTTTTGCAAACATGACTAGATATTGTAAAAAAGGCCGTTTCGGCACATTTTAATTTTTTTGCATGAAAACTATTTAACCGATCCCGACGTTCGACCAATCAAACTGCAGATCTTCTCATTACCTATAATTTATCATTTTTGTTCTTCTAAGGTTAATAGCTTTATCGCAATTTGCGAAAAACATGGCTTTGCGAACTTTGAGCCTCGCGTGACTCGCTCGTAGCTTGGGAATCTGCCTGAAAACATATAGGCCGATATCCCAGGCATCAACACTACGCAACTGTCAACTCGGTTTTCACTATCTAATTTTGCGGTGAAAAAATCCTTCGCTGCCTGGACTAGGATATGACAGCCGAGTTGCGCCTTCCTCCGATGTGTAGTGTAGGGTGCGTCGTGCTTTGGTATGTACTTGGCGTTGCAGTGACGACGGATTCCTAAGATAAACTTCGGGTGGTCGCTCGATGGTGGTGGTGGCGGTTATCTCGTGACCGGAGTAGTTGGCTCGCTAGCGCAGCTGGTTTCTGAACCTTCGTTGACAGGTTCCTTGCCGACAAAGGTTATCGGTGCTGAGGGCGGGGTTGTCTCCTTTGACGCAACCTCTGCTGCCTCTCATTGAGCTCCTTGGGTGACGGGCTCTTAGCGGTATGCTTTTTCACGAAGTTCCTCGCGCTGACGTTCGAGAAGGCAGGCAGCTGCGTGGGCTCGGCGTTGTCGAGGGTTGAGCCCCATTCGTGGTCGGACGGCTGCTGGTTTTCGGTATCGGCTGCGGCGGCTTCGTCGAGTCAAGTACCGGGCCGGTACAAGTCTGTATTGCATTAGAGGGTTTGGATGTATTCTCATTGAACCTCTCGCAAACAGCGATTAGTGGGGATAGCGCCCGAAGGGCATCCCTCGCTAATACTGTGCACGAGGAAACTTCAAGTTGAGTACCGGGACGGTACTCAACTGTAGTGCGTTGAAATGCAAAGCTAGCGCAAGGGGCTCCTAGCAAGGATATGAAGGACAGAAAGGTTTTTCGCCGATGCACGCTTTCTCGTCATAGGGAAAATAGCTTTTCTTTTCTTGAAGAATTTTAGAGGTTTTCCGTGATATTATATTGCCTGCCTTTGTGATATAGAGTAGTACAAACAAATTGAAGCTATAACATTTGGTGGCATGCAGTCTGCAGCGTCCGAAACGGCTCAAATCGCTAAATAAAGATGAATCAAATAGGAGGGCATTTTCGTATTCTCGAATTGCATGCCGATGTAAAAAATTGAAGTTTTGATCATAAGAACACTCTGCGAAAATTGGCATGCGCCCGTCGCATGACCAATGGTCAACAATGTTGAGAAAACTCTAAAAATTTATTACGACTTTTTCGTGATTTAAAAAAAGCTTCAATACAGAAAAATATTAATTTTACAACGAAATAATTGTCTAATGCAAAAGGCATGCATTTTACATAAGACCGTCGTATTATAAATAATAATAGAAGTTGCAATAAATATTTTAAATATTTCCGTGTTTTTAATTTGCATGCCGTTTTGTATCAAATATGAACATATTATTTTTAAGATTGAACGAAAACGGCATACATGTTCCATAAGACCATCGTATTATAAATATTAATAGGAAATGCATAAAATATGATAAACATTTCCGTGTTTTTAATTTACTTGATGTTTTGTATTGAAAAATAAATATTATATAAATTCCATCATGAAAATGAGATGAATGTAGCTCTAGTTCAATATCACAATGAAATAATTGTAAAAAAATGCATAAAAAAATATATCTCAATTCAATTGATTCGAAATTCCCAGGCTCTGTAATACGAAACCACGGACGTAGGAACATCTCGAGGGGTCACTCTATCACACTTCTATTTCTTCGTCAAAATTATTTTATTGTTCAAATGTTGATGATAATGATGTATAAATAATGATAAAACCGGCACACAAAAAAAAGTTCTGTGTACACCGGACGCGACTTATCTACGGGCGTGTATTTCGATCCGCCGCATCAGAATGTCAAGTCAGTTTCGGTCGTACACCCTCTGATTTCGAGTAAATTATTTTTAAAAACCGTAAGAATTAGCAAAAATCGGATGTTTTAGTAATAAAAATAATATTCTCATATTCCCTTGAACACTCAAAAAAATGGCATAAAACCGATGAAATAGCAAAAAATTGCAGTCGAAAAAATTGAAAAAAAATCTATCAACACGATAAAATACGTTTCTTGTATTTTTTATCGTATTATTGATCCTATTCTTTATTAAATTTATTTGTATTTAATAGATCTTTTTCAATTTTTCCGACTGAAATTTGTTGCTATTTCATCGGTTTTAGGATACTTTTTTGAGTGTCTGAGAAAATATGGGCCAAATACATTGCAGATTCGGATGAAGCAGATTAAATTACCTGAAAATCTCCTTTGATCCGAGTCCATCAAATTTTTTTATCAAGGTAATCCCAATTTTTTGCGATTTTTGCAACTTTTATGCTTTTTTTTTTATAGTTTCATGTCTTTTTTACAATTTTCTAGATTTAATACGGCTTATGATCTAATTACACTTTAAATTAGTATTCAACGGTTCAAAATAAATGAAAATTATGCTTGCCCTAGTTCCACAAATCATTTTTTATTACTGAAACATCCAATTTTCGATATTTCTTACGGTTTTTTTGCAATTTACTCGAAGTCGGAGGGTGTCTAGCCTAAACTGATTCGAAATTCGGATTCAGCGCGTCCAAAGAACATGTCCGTAGAGAAGTCGTGTTTCATAATGGTGGTGGGCAACTCTGGATATTACCGTTATATAACACGTGACTTTATAACGACGTTACGTTACCAAAAAAAATGGACAAGTAACGTCCTTACTTTTAAAACAATTCGTAAAGACGTTACGACTACGTTTCTTATTTGACGACGTTACTTTCCACCACTGTTCTGTTGATATTTTATGTAATGAGTTTTGAAAGTTGAAAAAATATAATTCTATAATCATCTTTTGTTTATGTAACTAATTTAGATAGACCAACATGCATGCCGCTTTGTTTATCAACTTATTAGTATATTGTGTCATCAGACGGGAAACATGTGTTTCACGCGACGAGTCCGTGAAATGTTTTCCGTCGTATGAAATACGATATTTCATTCAAAGTCGGCGGTTTCGCGCATTTTTGTACGGTAAACATAACCCTTGCTTTAAAAAAAGAACAATCAGCTGGTGCGGTGTGTCTACATCTGATATGACAAAGTGAAAATGGAGAGGGAATCTCATCATTTGACATGCGCGAGTTGTCGCTTTCAGCGTATTTCGGTCCGGCGGCTCACAAAAAATCCTCGACAGAATAGTGCAGGTTCTGCTCCGATTTACCGACGGAAATGCGCGGAAATTGTCAGATTTTGAATAAAATAATATTGTTGAATGACATATTAAACGGCATGCAAAACAAAGTCACGGAAATTTGAACAGTTTTTTTGCATCTTTCGTTATGCCAATTTTCGCAGAGTAGTCTGATGATCGAAACTTCAATTTTCTACATCGGTGTGCAATTCAAAAACAGGGAAATGCCCTTTTATCTTATTCATTCTTATTTAGCTCTTGGGGCCCTGTCGGACGCTGCGGATTGCATGCCACCAAATATTATAGCTTCCATTTGTTTGTACTACCCTATGTCACGAAAGCAGGCAATATAATATCACGGAAAACCTCCAGAATTCTCCACAAAAAGAAGAGCTATTTCCCTTGTAACGTGACAGCGTGCATCAGCGAAAAACCTTTTTGTCCTTCATATCTTAGGGTAAACTATCAACCCTTTAAAAGGCATGCGGGGTAAAATGGGAGAACGTCGTCTGTCACCATCTCCCAAAATCCAGTGGGCATTCGGTCGTACTGCGTTCAAAAATGATAAAAATTGCTTCGTCTGTTAGTTAGTTCTTTAGAGAACTAATGAACCTTCGTTTGATAAGTAGCTCTGCGGAGAGCTGGTTTGCAAGAAGTAAAATAAGATCCTGTGTCCAATGAGTTATTTTTTTTCTATTTCCTCCAGAAAATAACTAGAAGGTGGCGTGTTGAGGCCTTGAAGAGAGAATGGCCTTCTCAAAATGACGTCTGTCACGAGTTGACCTGACCAAGACGGGTACGCGGTTCCAGGCAAGCAGCTGAATCAAAGTTTCTCGTTTCGAGGAGCGATGCGGAGGTTGGGTTGTCCAGGGGACGAGTGAGGCCGACCGTTTAACGTTTAAAATTCTGTTTAATGATCATGAAATAAGGTTTGCAAAAGTATAAACTTGTGCAATTTTCATAAATACTATGCTTAAGCTAGGTATCTTGTTCGAGAATCGAATACGGTCTATGAGATATATTTTAATTTTGTTCAAGAACGCAGCTTAGAGACGGCATTCACTTGTCTGTGAATATATGATAGGACATTTCATACCTAATTCTAAATGGAGCTTTCTTTCTAAGAAGTATTTTTGCATTCTGCAATTCAGGAGTGCTATTAGTTTGAGTATCATAGCATCTTTTCTTTCGCTCATATAATTCTCTTTTGATAAGTGGAATATTAGGTTTATTGTGAATATCCATATTTCTGTCCTTAGGATTTGCATCTGTTATCATTCTGAAGCCCTCGTTTTGTACTCATCGTCATTCAAGAATATTAGTTTTTCCAAAGCTACTCCAAACCGGAACTGCATAAAGCATCAATGATTTTATGATTGCGTTATAAAGTAGTCTTTCATTCTTTATACTTAATTGACTTTTTCTACGGTTGAGGCAAAAAAGTACTTCTATCATTTTGTGAACTTTGTTTTCGATTTCTTCAATATGGTTAACAAATTTGATGTAAAGTATAGAATAATACCAAGAGATTTAACTTTTGTTTCACTTTCAATTAATTTGTCATTCACATAAAAATCAGGGATTTTTTGCTTTTCAAGCTTTCGAATGAATATGATAAGATCAGTTTTCTCAGCATTAACCTTAAGTTTCCACTTATCGAAGTATTCAGATAAAATGTTCGCATAGTTCAGTCCCCTAATTATCGCAAGACGCTTGCTCGTCGTATTTTTCCCCATTTGCTGTGATTCTAAATTCTTTATCTGGGAGATAATTTTCTATGATTTTTATTGAATATTTTGGCAAGCAATATTTACCTAATTCGGAAATTAAGCCCCGATGCCAGATAATCAAAGGCTTTTTCCAAATCCAGCAATAGTATTGCTGTTGAAATATTTTTATTAAAGTTTTCGCTTATGAAATTAGTAATTTTTGTTCATTGCTGGACAGTATTCCTTTCATTCGATTTTTCATGCTTCTGAGAAATATGATAAAAATAGACAAGCATTAAAAATAGGAGTTAATTAAACGAAAGACTTTTTAGGCAGATTTTCTAAAATAATAGTCTGAATCTCTTGCTTATCTACCGGTTTACATTTCATCTCCCCATATTTGGTATTAACTAGCCGCTCGGTGACATCATCTCCCATGTTCTCTATAAGATGGTGCACCATCATCTCATAATGTTCAGCAGAAACATTGGCTAAGCCAGTATCCAAAACTGTTAGTGCTAGTATTTTCAAATTTGAAAATTTCTCTAATAATTTGTTTGCTAACTGATTGCTTATTTTATGAACCACATCACTGGTTGTTCTCTGGAAAATTCTACGTAGAGCATATCTGTCTTCAATGAGTTTTCTTACATAGAATGGAAGGGGTTTATGAAAAGTCTCTAATACCCCTTTGGGAATCGATTCGTCCGAGGCCCTAGTGTTGGAGACCTTAATATTAAGTGTATAGTATAGGGTATTTATTGCCTTTCAGAAAGCAGATTCTATGGCAATAGAGAGCCAATATTACATAAAAAGATAAAATAATTCTAATTGAAACCTAATTTGGTTTAGTGCTTGAATGTATTCCGCTACGTGGTTGAAGCTTAAATACAGATCAAGTAGCCATATTTATTCAAAAAGTGAGAAAGCTCTTGTTTCTAACATCACGTTTACGTAGTTATACAAAGAGCGGAGCCATACTGGGTCCTTGCTAGAAAGTAATACGCATAATCCATCAACAGTAATATTTTGTACATTTGGTAAATAATTTTTCCTGATGGGAAAGTAGATTGGACACTTTACAAGAATGTGGATCAAGTCCTCTTTTTCGCATATATTACCTACTTTACATATTTGTTGTGGGTCTATTATAGTCGTGTCAGTTTTCGATGTCAGCCTAATAATGTATTTAGAAGCAGTTCTAAGTTGTGCGAAAGTGCGTTTATAATTGACAGTCGGAAGTTGAATTCGAAGGAATGCTGGTGAAATGAAAATAAAATATGTGAACCGGAAATGGAATGGAGAGAAGAAAAGGAAGATTGATGACTGAGCAGATGAGCGAGAATCTATGCAAAAAGAGCGGCTGTAAAGTTTGATTTTTATCATTAAAATACATTTCTCTGGGTTTTATGCTGGAGACGGTTCGGGCTCACCTTCGAGGAGCAGCTCTGGACTGGTTTAGGATTCGATGAAAGGAAATTCAGGATTGGAAAGGATTCCAAGCAGCATTTGAAAAAATGTTCATCAGAGCGGAAGGACTTTCAACGAAGTGGCGAATAATGACAGAAAAAGTGCAGAATAAAGACGAACCGATAATTGCCTATTGTATGTAAAAGGAACGTTAATATCACGAGATAGGATTAGGTGTCAAGTACACTAAAGAACAACTGTTGATTGGACTCTGGTCAAGAGACTTGGCATCGATTTTGGCAACGAAAAACCATCAAGATTTAGAGGAATTAATCCACAATATTCAAGAACAGGAACAATTGAGTCTACAAAGAAGAGAAAGATTTCGGAATGCCAGCGGCACGACGAGGACGAGAACAAGAGATACGGCAAACACTGGGCGAACGGAGGAGACTGAACAAAGAGGAAAAGGAGAGATCACGATTGCAGACCGGAAATCAACATCTCTGCCAAACGCTGATCGACGACCACCAATCCGTAATGGCGCTGGCGAACCTAATGCTACAATTGTGAAAAATATGGACATCTATCCCGAAATTGCCCGGAACCGTTGAAGGAATTCATATGTCGCATCTGTCAACAGAATGGACATACTCAGATGCATTGTCCAAAAACTACGGCAAAGACAACCAGCCAAGGAACCATCAGGTTGATGGACAAGTAAACAATTCAATCATTAAGTATCTTAAAGAGGTGGGGATCGATGGAATCACGTGGGATGCATTTATTGATGCTGGCAGTTCAGAGTGCACAATAAAGGCAACAGCGGCGTTGACTGGAGGATACCAAATAATTATGGAACCGCTGGAGCTGAAAAGTTTTGGACCATCTCATTTCCGGGTAACGTCCCCAGGATTTTTAAAAGCAAAAGTGTCGGTGGACGGAGTAAGAGCTGGAAAGGTACCTGTGCGCGTAGTACCAGACGATTCTCAGGCTCTTCCTGTCTTAATAGGACGGAGTTACACGGAACTTCCTTATGTGGAGTATACGAAGAGAGGAGACAAACTCAGCTTTAAGGAACGTGAAGTTAATCCATTTAGTGAAGTGCCCGCTGCAATGAGTCGCGGTTCAGAGTTGACTATCGTCAACAATACCATCATGCCACCTCATTCAATGAACCTAATTTCCACAATAAGTTCAAATACCGAATTTCTACTACCTATTTTCAATTTCGGATCTTTTGAAAAGAAACCAACGAATAATCTGAAACGTTATGAAATCTGTAATCTGCAGGAAATCAAGGAACCACAAGATAGACCAGCTGTGAAGCTATCCAAAGTTCATACAGGAAACAATCGACCCGAAGAAGAAGTTGAGGATTTGGAGTCTGTTAATGACTATCGAGTCACAGTAAGCCGGAATTTGTTTGACTTAGGATGCACGGATGTAATCTCTGTGAAAATGATCGAGAAGCCTAGAAGCGAACCTGTTTATTGTCGTCCTCATCGGGCCAGTGACGAGGAGCGAAAAGAAATTGATCAAATCTTCAGCACATACAAGGAGGCAGGATTGATTGTCGAAACTAATTCACCATACGCTATTCCTGTTCTGCTGGTACGAAAGAAGAATGGTGAACCGCGATCGAATATTGACTATCGTAAGTTGAACGCGCAAACGGAACGGATGAACTTCCCGTTACCAAACATCGATGATCATCTGTCGATGCTGAGTGGGAGTACTTTATTTATCACCCTGGATCTAGACCAAGAATATCTGCAAATCCCACTGGACAAAGAGAGCAGACATAAGACAGTAATGATTACGCCTAAAAATACTGCTGAGTTTACCAGGATGACATTTGGGCTAACGAATGCTTTATTTTATTTCTCGAAGCTCATGCAGAAGATACTGGGACCGCTTTAAGATAACCTAAATCTTTTTTACTTGGACGATATCCTGATTCCTGGCAAAGGTTGGTGAGACTTGAAAAAAAGACTTATTCTGGTACTAGAGGCTTTGAGGAAAGCTGGTTTGACCATAAACTTATCGAAGTGGCAGTTTTTAATGGGAAGGGCAACCTATTTGGGATTCGAGATTTCGGCTGATGGAATTGAACCGGGCGAACAAAAGTTACGAGCGATTTTGGAATTTTCGGCGCCAGAGAACGCAACAGAAGTGAGAAGATTTTTAGGAGTGATCGGATTCTTTTGTCGATATAAGCGGAAGTTTGCGGAAAGAGCCGGACCGTTGTTTGATCTACTCAAACCGAACGTTGAATTCCACTGGGAAACAGAAGAAAGGAAATCCTTTGAGGATCTCAAGAAAGTCCTTGCACAAAAGCCCCGCTAAGCGGGAATGCTACTTCAACGTGGAGTTGATACAAAGCTGCACATGGTCTACGCAGTATGAAATCCTGAAGAGAAGTGAAGATCAAAGAACCAAACGTGAGGAAGGAGAAACTCTGAACTATGAACTACATGAAGGTATCCTGTATAAACGAGTGGGTCCGGAATTGAAATACGTTATACCTAGTCCACTACGCAAGAGCCTGACTATTCGCTATCACGATGTAGGAGGTCACTTTGGGTTGGGAAGGACTATTAAGAAGATGGAGCATTATCATCATTTTCCAAGATTGCGCCGGTACGTTCGCCTACACATAAAGTCGTATATACAGTGTCTGTTTACGAAGACGGTTGCAGCTCGACAGCCCAGGGAATCACACCCAATATATTCTGGTTAAAATTGACAACTTGACAAAATATGTCTGACTGGAACCAACGAAGAACACATCAGCTGATGGAGATGTAGAGTGTTTGGAAGAATTTGTATTGGACTTTGTAGCCCCTTAGCGTGTGATTACGGACCGCGGAACTTGATTTAAATCCGAAAAATTTGCTGAATTCTGTGCTAAACATGGAATTAAACATTCCCTGAATTCCCCTCGGAATGCACAAGCCAACGGACAAGTGGAGAGGGTGAACCGTGTCTTGATACCAATGACACAAGCAAGCTTACTGAAAGAGAATGGACGAGATTGGGATAGTCATTTGAAAGTAATTGTCCGAGACCTGAATGAATCAGTGAATAAAACGACTGACAAAAGCCCATTTGAGTTATTGTATGGATACTTTCCAAGACATGACGAGGGTGTTTCAAGAAACTTGACTGAGCAGGAGAAATTTAAGCAGCTTTATGATCAAAACCGTCATCGGAATATTCACTACCAAATCGGAGAAGTGTTTCTAATGAGAGTGAATCCAGTATCTACAGGCAACTCTACTAAACTCCAACGAAAATGTCGAGGTCCGCTCGTTATTTATAAAGTTCTCCCTGGTGATACTTACGGAGTTACGGGCCTAAGGGTGGATAAATCTGAGCGTCGTTACGCTAGTGTCGCCCATGTTACTCAGCTTAAACTTTGGACTCCATGGTTGGGACAAGAAATGATTGATGCAGATGAAGATGGTGAGATGCTGAGAACATCAGTTAATTCTGCAAAGGCTGATCCGCACACAATGACGGAAAGTGGTCGAGTCGTCCGGAATCCTGATCGCTACGGTGCACCTGTAGTTTATTAACTCGGGGGCGAGTTATCAGGAGGATGGCCTAGTATTAAAGACCTTAATATTAAGTATAATGTGTTCTTTAAGTGCGAGAACGTATGCAAAAAGAGCGGCTGTAAAGTTTGATTTTCATCATTAAAAATACATTTCTCTGGGTTAATCAGTGCATTTATTGTGTACGGTGAGTGCGAAAAAATGGGAAGTTTAACACTAGAGATGGCACCGATCAGCGAGTTAACACTACAATCTATATCCTCAAGTGATTGCAAATTAAAATTCAAGAACAGATTATTATCAATATTGGATTGAATTTTCGGCCAATCAGGTTTTTTTGTAATTCAAATATACGCGCTTATATTTTGAAAGTTATTTTGTACATTTAGGTTCATTCTTACAGGATTATGATCTGAGGAGAGGTCATCAATGACATCTAAGTCGATACTATAAGCAATGCTTTTGGTTAGGCCAATATACACTACACTCGGCTAAGCATTATTATAAGGATATAACGTGAAATTATCAGGCGCCAGAATTGGAGACATATTTTTATTCGCATATTGTTGCATGATTTTTCCGTTCGTACTCCCTCTGCGGCACCTCCAATCCACACTTTTGGCCTTAGGATCGCCAAACAATGAAACTTTTTGACTTGTTTCAAAAATTAGGTCAAGATCATTTGTGTCTAACTTAGATTTAGGTGGATTATACGCTGATACAATCATGGTATTATCAGAAATTTTTACCGCCACCGTAATTGTCGACTTTTCCTGGAAGAAACTAGATGTTTTAGAGATCTCTAGTTCGCTTATTTGAAAACTGCTGTATTTGGATCTGTACTTGGATCCACAATTGACAACAGTCAAAAGAAAGCAATTTTATCCAGCGCTCTCCCCTCCAAAAGTTGTACATTTTTTCATTAAACAACTATAAAACAACTGTATTGAACAAGAAATGTATTTTTAGGGTTCTCAAGAGCTTCTTACCTCAAATCCAAGGTAAAAAGCAAAGGCGCCTGTCTAGAGTTTTGGCGAGCTGAGAAGAGATTCAGGTTCTGGATAAGGCATACGGTGAAGACACAGGGATTTTACTGGTTCGTCATCGTTCTTGTGTTCTTCAATACAGTCTGCGTTGCAGTGGAACACTATAATCAACCTCCATGGCTCACCGAGTTTCTTTGTGAGTTATCTATACACAGATATATGTATATATATTAATATTTTATTGTTCTTTATCTCCTGTAAATCTTACGTTGGATAAGGGTGGTCCTTACTACCTGAGTCCTGGGGCTACTAATATAGCATTTTTTAAGGTATTATTGCGTCTGTGATTCTGCCTTGGTAAAAATATCTGATAGAAAGTTTTTTCCAAAGCTATCCAGTTTTTTGTATTTCTATCCCAACCTTCTCAAGATCCGCATCTGCTTATTTTCAAAAGTTTACAACAAATAATTAATATAAAATTTTGAGCAAGAATGCACTGAAATCAATTTTTAATTGATTTACAAGGAATTTTCGGTAACTTCGATTTTACTGTCAACTTCAGTCAAAGTTTACTGATAACGACTATAAGCTTCAAATGCATATCTAAAAGAAAATCTGAACGAAAATCCTACACAAAAGTATCCAAGAATTCCTTGCTGGAAGGGATTTCATGAGGAGGCAGGCAGGATTTCATTAGGAGCGGGATCGAAGAGAAATCACCAAAATATTTTGGCCACTGCTCACCGATGCTTTATGAAATCGTGTTTATGAATTAAATTATTTTTGTTGCTCTTAACTGTCGCTAGGCACATATACTACCTGATACTACTATCCCATGAAAATTGTTCATATGAGTAAAACTTGTACCAAAATATAAGAAATATGATCATGGAGATATTTATCTGAAGAGACAATAAGAAATGGTGGAGAGAATAACACAGTGTTCAAAAGGTTAATAATATTATCAACATACCAAATGTATGATGCTAAGAACTTTTATATGATTCTGTATGGCTTTTATCAAATGACTAATAATAAAGTTCTAAATAACAAAGACTTCGCACATTGTTTTTTGGTATCCGATTTTATCAGCACTGTCTTAATTGTTGTGGGATACAAATATATGCATTTTTTCAGATTACGCTGAGTTCGTTTTCCTAGCCCTCTTTATGATGGAAATGTTCATCAAGATGTACGCACTTGGGCCGCGTAATTACTTGGAGTCAAGCTTCAATCGCTTCGACTGCGTGGTCATTTCTGGATCAATCTTTGAAGTGATCTGGTCTGCAGTGAAGTCAGGCTCGTTCGGCCTTTCCGTCCTTCGTGCTCTTCGACTCCTGAGAATCTTCAAAGTAACCAAGTACTGGGCCAGCCTTAGGAACCTTGTGATATCACTGCTCAACTCAATGCGCAGCATCATTTCGCTCCTCTTCCTTCTCTTCCTCTTTATCCTTATATTTGCCCTTCTTGGTATGCAACTGTTCGGTGGGCAGTTCAACTTTGAGAACGGGACACCGCCCACGAATTTCAACACCTTCCCCATCGCACTACTCACTGTCTTCCAAGTGAGTATAACACTTGATACAAAAGAAAATTCGAAAAATCTTCTCATCTTCTTTTTCTCATTTGTCCTTAAATTTTTCAGACAAAAGTTCCGACAACTGCTATTCACGCGAAGCTTGCAAAATTTTGTTCCTTATATCAGGTGGAGAGATTTATGTTCAAATTCTGATTAGCCGGTAACAATCCGTATACAATTTTGACCGACTAATGACAGTAGACAAAATTCATTTGCAATTAGGAAGATCAAGCACTGCATCAACAATGTGTGATTTTAATAACCTCTTTTAATTCATCATAGGAGTAGAAAGGACCCCGCACACAATACATGGGAAAATGTCTTTCGGTGGATTTGGCCTGAACTTGATAAAATTGTAGATTATAAGGAGACAAAAAAAATATCCTGATACATTTTTTCAATTCTATGTAGAGTTTGCGAGATATGCGGCGCTAAGCGCTCAATATCTGTGCAAATGCTATATCTGCCATCCGCATAGCATTGAGAGGCAAAACAACGACAAATAACAATCACAAATCAAAATGTGGTGAATAATA
>WSXT02010412.1:0-22652 GCA_011762715.2 Neuroterus valhalla | reverse complement strand
TTTTCATGTTCAAAGATTAGACCATTGGGGTAAAAGGCGGGGCGGAGCCCGGGGGGGAGCCCAAGGGGCGCCTGCCCCCCCCCCCCCCCTGAAACTCCCTCTATACGTCACGCTGAATCTAAGTCTTGTGCAATTTGCAGATACATTTGCGAGCCCTCCCCGAAACAAATTCCTGGCCACGGGCCTGGATATAAGTTCGTATTCGTAGATTTAAGATCCAAATTTTTGGGTTTAAAAGTCAATTTTTTTCCTAAACGATTCGACTTTCAAACTTGAAAAATTAACTCTTCTGTTGAAACTTTATTTCTTTGGTAAAAAATTGATCTGTGTTAGTTGGAAATTCAACTATTTTGTTAAGAATGCAATATAAATTTACTTCAAATGTTATGTGCTACGTATCGAGTTTAATTATTGCTCCCTTATTTCCGCAAAAAATTATCCTTTTTCCACTGTTTTGAAAGCATTTTGGACTGTCAAATCCAAAAAAATAATGTGTTCGCATATTTGTCGTTTTTTTTTACTTTTAGAAAATTAAATCAAGGAACAATTATTATGCAAGGTTGTTCTAGAAGTAGCTTTGGAAATTTTATATGAATTCGAGATCAAAATTCTCTATCAGTCTTGTTGGGGGGTTGCCCAAAAACTACGGAGCCGATTCTGGGGGGGGGGGGTATAAGAAATACTACGGTAATCTACGGAAGGAAGCAGGGGCAAGTTTAATTAAAACAATTAATTATTAAATTATTAATTAATGATTGAATAATTTAATTCTTACAATTTAATCTTTTAATTCAAACAAGTTGAATTTTCGTCACGCTGTAATTGCTATTACCAAAACTTGTAAGGAGATGTTATCAAGTTTACTTTCATTCGAAGAAACTACTTAGTTGGAAAGGGGTCATTAAAGATTTCTACGCCTAACTACGGAAGGGGGGGGGGTCAAAAGTTGTCTAGAATTCTGCTACGTAGTTTATGGACTACCCCTAATCCTTAAGCGTTAATGATTTCTTCAACAAAATTGAAACAAGCTTCTCTTCTTTTTCCAGAAATGTACGGATAGAAACTGAGAGGATTCTATCAAGATGTTGATAAAGGAATATCGAATACCTTTACCCTTGACGGTGGAGGAATATCGGATTGCTCAGCTCTATATGATAGCGGTAAATATTTGGAAACTGTCCTAGAAGCTAAGGAATTTGTACTCGACTCTGACCTTTTTTCTTTTCTTCAAATAGAAAAAATCGAGAGAGGAGAGTAAAGGAGCCGGTAGTGGAGTGGAAATCATCGTGAACGAACCCTATTCTGATGGCCCGGGTGGGAATGGACAATATACTCACAAAATTTATCACGTCGGGAGTCATCTTCCGGGGTGGTTTAAAAGTTTGCTTCCGAAATCGGCCCTAACGGTGAAGGAGGAAGCATGGAATGCTTATCCCTATACAAAAACTCGGTATACTTGTCCATTTGTCGAGAAGTTTTCGCTAGAAATTGAAACCTATTACTATCCTGATAATGGACATCAGGAAAACGTTTTCAAGCTCAGCGGGAGTGACCTAAGGAACAGAATCGTTGGTAAGTCAAGGTCTCATCGTCCGTCGTAAAAAAATGTGAGAGTGAGAGGAAGTAAGGGGAAATAAGGAGAAGTAACGGTAAATGAGGGAAAGTGGTGAGTGGAAGTGATGAGCGGGGATGAGGAAAAATTTTTGAAAGTAAGAGAGGGATGAGAGGAGTTGAGGAGAAATTAAGGGATGTATGGGAAAATAAGGGAAGATAGTAACTGGAAGTGATGGTCGGGAATGAGAGGAAATCGTGGAAGGAAGAGAGGGGTTGAAAGGAGTAAGAAGAAATTAGGGAAGGATGGGGAATTAAGGGAAGATAGTAAGTGGAAGTGGTGGGCGGGAATGAGGAGAAATCGCGGAAGGTGAGGGAAGGAAGTACGTAGAAGTGATCGGCTGGAATGAGGAAAAATTGTGGAAATTGAGGAAGGGATTAGAAGAATTGTGAAGAATTGAGAAGAAATTAGGAGAAGTATGGGAAATAAGGGAAGATAGTAAGTGGAAGTGATGGGCTGGAATGAGGGAAAAGTGTGGAAGGTAGAGAGGGATTGTAAGGAGTAAGAAGAAATCAGGGAAGGATGGGAAATAAGGAAAGATAGTAAGTGGAAGCGATGGTCGGGAATAAGGAGAAATCCTGGGAAGTGAGGGAAGAAAGTAAGTGAAGTGAGGGGCCGGAATGAGGGGAACGTGTGGAAGGTAAGGAGAGGCTGGAAGGAGTAAGAAGAAATTTGAAAAGGATAGGGAAATAAGGGAAGATAGTAATTGGAAGTGATGGGTGGGAATCATGAGAAATTTTGGGGAGTAAGGGAGGAAAGTAAGTGGAAGTGATGAGCCGGAATGAGGGAAAATTGTGGAGAGTGAGGGAGGGATTATAAGAATCGAGAAGAAATCAGGGGAAGCATGGGGAAATAAGGGAAGATAGTAGGTGGAATTGATGGGCGGGAATGAGGAGAAATCGTGGAAGGAAGAGAGGGGTTGGAAGGAGTAAGAAGAAATAAGGGGAGGATGGTGAAATAAGGGAAGATAGTAAGTGGACGTGATGGGCGGGAATGAGGAGAAATTTTGGGGAGTGATGGAAGAAAGTAAGCGAAAGTGATGAGCCGGAATGAGGAAAAATTGTGAAAAGTGAGGAAGGGATTAGAAGAATCGAGAAGAAATTAGGGGAAATAAGGGAAGATAGTAGGTGGAAGTGATGGGCTGGAATGAGAAAAATTGTGAAAAGTGAGGAAGGGATTAGAAGAATTGAGAAGAAATTAGGGGAAATAAGGGAAGATAGTAAGTGGGAGTGAGGGGCCGGAATGAGGGAAAAGTGTGGAAGGTAGGGAGGGGTTTCAAGGAGTAAGAAGAAGCTTGAAAAGGATGGGGAAATAAGGGAAGATAGTAAGTGGAAGTGGTGGGTGGGAATCATGAGAAATTTTGGAAAGTGATGGGAGAAAGTAGGTGGAAGTAATGAGCCGGAATTAGCATAAGTTGTGGGAAGTGAGGGAGGGATTAGAAGAATTGAGAAGAAATTAGGGGAAGTATTGGGAACTAAGGGAAGATAGTAATTGGAAGTGATGGGCCAGAATTAGGGGAAGGCGTGGAAGGCTGAGAGGGGTTGTAAGGAGTAAGAAGAAATTGGGAAAGGATGGGAAAATGAGGGAAGATAGTAGGGGGAATCAGGGAAGATATCAAGTTGAAGTAATGGGCGGGAATGAGAAAGGAATATGGGAAGTGAGGGAAAATAGTAATAGGAAATGAGGGGCAGGAATGACGGGAAATCGCAGAAAGTGAGGGGTGCTTTAAAGTAGAGACAAGAAATTAGGGAAAAATAGGGAAATGAGGAAAGATAGTAAGTGAAAATGATGGAAGGAAGCAAGTGATAATAGGAAGCAAGGGGGACTGATCAGAAGGAAGTAAGGAAAAGTAAGGGGAAGTGAGATAAAATCAGGGGAAGTGAGAGAAAAGAAGAGGGAATGAGGTGGAATAAGTATCCTTTTAAACCTTCTTTTGATATTCTTCCTGTATTCTGCATGTATCCATCTATGTTTCCAACAGAAATTCATCAATATAGGTGATTCCTATCAAAAGTTTTATTTTTCGGCAATACTGAAAATTTTGGAACGAAGTTAGAAGCTATCTTCCTACTGTGGGAAATGAGCGGCAGTTAGTGTAGAGGGATACGGAAAGTAAGGGGAAGTTAGGGGAAGAGGATAAGAGGGAGTAAGGGAAACTGATTTGAGGGAAGTAAGGAAACGTAAGGGGAAGTTAGATCAAAAATAAGAGGAAATGAGGTGGAATAACTATTCTTTCAAACCTTCTTTACATTCTTCCTGTATTCATCTATATTTCCCACAGATATATATGAAGCTTTCTTCTCACTGTGGGTCATGAGGGGAAATAAGTGGAGATGGTTACGGTAAGTAAGGGGAAGTGAGGGGTAGAGGATAAGAGGAAGCAAGGGGAACTGATTTTAGGGACGTGAGGGAAATTAAGGGGAAGTGAGATAAAATAAGGAGAAGTAAGAGAAAATAAGAGGAAATGAGGTGGAATAAGGTGCAGTTAGAGGAAATGAGAGGAAGTGAGGGGAAATGATGAGAAGGGTAGAAATGGGAAGTTCGGTTAGGGGAGTGAAATGTAAGATCCAAACAACTTTGGTAACGACTCAATAGAACCGATTGTGCTATTTCAAAAATTTCTACCTCCTGAAACTTTCAGGTGCAAGTTTGATTGAAAAGTTGAACATTTCTTAGATATATTCATAATAACTTTGCATAAAAAACCCTTAATTTGTTTTTAGGATAGGCTTTTTATTTTCAACAACTACATCTCACTTCCAAAAAACGTGTCTCAATTGTTCTAATAACGAATGAATTGAATCGGAATTGACATAATTAAGAAAAGATGCCATCAAAAGCGCAAAAATTTAACATTTCTCATCATGTTAACAATCATTCAATTTATACATTTTTCATAAATTTTTTCAGAAGAATCATTTATGTTTCATAAAGTATTTTATTATTATTTTCCAACTGCCGTTTCTTCAAAAAAATGAAATTTTCAAAGAGTTAAATTTTCAATCCATAAGACAAATTTTCCTTTACCAAAAATATCTCAGTATTTCCAATTGAAAGGAATAACTACGAAATAGAAAAAGTTCGATTTTGTAGTTGGTTTCGGAATTCATTATGTTTAGTTCCAGTACAATACTTTTTGGTCGAAAATTTGATTATTGTGTAAAGGATGCAACTTCCTTTCGTAAGACTCAAAAAGTTGAACTACATACTTTGTTTATAATTCGTTAGGATCAATCTTTTCGGTTGAAAATTTGTTTCATTTCTGGTTGAAAATTGATCATTTTCGTTCAAATACAACTATGTGGTTGAAAAGTCATCCTTTATAATTCAAAATTAAAACATTTGGTTGGAAGTTCATGTGGTTTGTTGACGATTTGTCTGTTTAGCCGAAAATCAACTACTTGATTGGAAGTTGAACTACTTTGTAAAAAATTCGTTTTTTAGGTTAAAGATTTATGATTCAATTTGAAAACTCAACTACTTGATTGTAAATGAACTTTTTTATAAGGAATTTATATTTGCGAGTTGAAAATACAACATTTTGAGAAAGAATTGAACTATTTGGTTGAAAACTAAAATTTGGTTTTTCCTTGAATTCAATTGATTATCGTATCATCTTGAAACTCTCAAAGTAGAAGTTTTCAAATTGAAATTTTAACTGTACATTGCTGCTTAATTATTAGAACTACGAAACACTTCTTGTAAGCACATGCTACCTTAATTTATTAATTTATTAATCAAAAAGCAGGCCTCGGATCGTAAGACTTTGGTGTCTTTTGTTCACTTTTGTTCTTCTTATTTGAAAAAAATTGACTTTTTAATTCCAGATGTCATAGACGTAGTAAAGGATCAACTTTATGGTGCTGATTACGTAAAAGAGGAAGATCCAAAGTTGTACATATCCGAAAAGACTGCAAGAGGTGGGCTATCAGACTCATGGCTGGAAGACTACTGGGCCGATGTAAAAGTAAGATTGTCTCAAGGAAAATTTTTTTCAAAAGATGGAAATTCCCAATAAAATAGTATAAGCAAAAAATTATTTTTCTTCTCAGGGCAAATCTCAGCCAACTGCGACCGGAAAGTCTCTGATGTGCGCCTACAAGCTATGTCGTGTAGAGTTTCGTTACTGGGGAATGCAAACAAAATTAGAAAAATTCATCCATGATGTGGGTCAGTAGAGAAAACAAGTCCTTCAATTTTATTCTTAATTAGATAACGAATCGCGCTCCACACCTTTATGTTTAATCTCTTCTTTCAAATGTAGATCAAACTCTCATAATAAGCCGGATTTTTATTCAAAATGCTCGCATTCGCCTGAACATTTGGTCAGGGGAGTAGAAAACTGCAGAAAACCTAAACTCCGGAGCGCAGTCGATTACCGACAGGCGAGTTTGGATGTGGACTTTCGATAGCATCAAATGCCCACACCATCCTTCTCTTTTTATGTCCCCATACCCTTTCGGTCTCACAGCCTCTTTTACCTTATCAATCCCTCCCTTCATTCTTTCTATTATCTAATCTACCCCTCCCTCTTGCATACCTCATTATTAGCTTCCTCATCCTTTCTTCTGCTAGAAGGTAGTCTATTACGGTTTCCCCTTCCCCTGTGAATGTCATTTTACCATTCTCGTCCCCCTTTGTATTTCAACTACACATAAACCATCCTGCTTCTCCTATAACGTTCAGAAGTATCCTACCCTCGCGATCTGTTATGCTATGTTCCGATCATTTCATGAACACCTCATCCCATACCTCTCCTCCCTGATCTCTTCTCGAAACTCTCTTTCTTAATTATTAGCTGCCATACCTTTCCTACTCCTGCTGATTTCTCTACCTCTTTCATGTATCTCTCATTTTCCTTCTGCCTTTTCTCGTTTAACATTCCCTGATGCTCTCGTTTCCTTCTATTGTACTCCCTTTTGTCAATCTCTCCTCTTCCCCATTCTCTTAAACTCCCTTTTATTTTCTCTTTACTTCCCTTACATTCCCCATCCCACCATCCTTCTCTCTTTATGTCCCTCACCCTTTCTAGTCTAACAGCCTCTTTTACCTTATCAATGAGTCCCTTCATTCTTTCTATTATCTCATCTACCCCTCCCTCTCCTATACCTTTTAGATTTTTATTCCTCATTTTCTCTCCGAAACGCCCAAACTTTTCTCTTCCCCAGCGCCCCATGTATTCCTTCCTTACCTTCCCTGCTTCCTTCTTACCTCCAGAATATTTATGACCTCCTCCATTCAATTTTACTATTACCGGGAAGTGCTCAGAGCTCATCTCATTACCCATTTCCATTATTAGCTTCCTCACCCTTTTTTCTGCTAGAATGTAGTCTATGACGGTTTCTCTTTTTCCTGTGGATGTTATTTCACCATTCTCGGCCCCCTTTGTATTTCCACTACACATAAACAATCCTGCTTCTCCTACCAGGTTCAGAAGTATCCTACCCTCTCGATCTGTTTCGCTATATTTCGATCATCTCATGAACACTTCATCCCATACCTCTTCTCCCTGATCTCTTCTCGAAACTCTTCCTTCTCCAACTGCCTTCTCTACGTCTTCCATGTATCTGTCCTTTTCCTTCAGCTTTTTCTCGTTTAACATTCCCTCATACTATCGTTTCCTCCTATTTTACTCCCTTTTGTCAATCTCCCCACTTCTCTATTTTCTTACACTCCTCTCTTTTTTCTCTTTACCTTCCTTATATTCCATATCCCACCATTCTTCTCTTCTCATATCCCGCTTCCATTTTGAACTTACAGCCTCTTTTACCTCATCAATCACTCCCTTCATTCTATCTATTATGTCGTCTACCCCGCCCTCTTCTATTTTAAATTCTCGTTCTTCATTTTTTCTCCGAATTCTGCCAACTTTTCTCGTCCCCATCGCCCCATGTATTTCTTCCTTTCCTTTCCTTCTTACCTTCAGAATATTTATGACCTCCATTCAAGTTTGCTATTACCGGGAAGTGCTCAGAGCCTATCTCATTACCCACTTCCATTCTCATTATTAGCTTCCTCACCCTTTCTTCTGCTTGAATGTAGTATATTATGGTTTCCCCTTTTCCTGTGAATGTTGTTTCAGCATTCTCGTTCCCCTTCGTATTTCCACTACACATAAACCATCCTGTTTCTCCTATCACGTTCAGAAGTATCCTACCCTCTCGATCTATTTCGCTTTGTTTCGATTTCCTCATGAACACCTCTTCCTCTTCATCCCATACCTCTTCTCCCTGATTTCTAGGCAACGCTGTAGGTCACCCTCAATCAATACTAGGCCCTCTTTTTTTTCTTCAATCCACCTCCTTATAACTTTCAATCCCTTCTCTTCCATGCCACTTCTCTCTCTCTCCCATTTGCGTGTTTCTGCCTTGCTTCTTACATCCTCTAGACATATCCTTTCGGTAAATATCTATCTATTCCTTACCAGTCTTTCCCGTCTACCCGTGTCTCACTCATCATTATTACGTCCCAGTTTTCCAGTTCCTTTTAGAAACCTTTATCCTTGTTTTTCAATCCTGACACATTCCAGAACGCTACACTCACTCCCTTATCTCCTCCTACCACTCCTCTTGTCTCCGTCATCAGTCTTTTTTTTCCTTTTTGTAACCCCGCCGCGTTCTCATCAATTTTGTTCCTTGTTCTTTGTCTTGCTACCTTCCTTGCTTTGTTTGACAAGCTTTAATTCCTCCTTTTTCTTCGTCACAAATCCTCAACTCTCCGTTCACCCATATTCTATCCCTTTCTCGCATAACCCTGCTACGCTTCCTTCTTTCTTCCCATGCGCTCCGCCCTATCAATCATTTTGTTCTCCTATCCTACCAAGTCATATCTCCTTCGATTCTCTCTGTTCTTTCTTTCAAAATCATCTTTTTCCTCATAATTTCGAATCTATCCTCCTCACTCCCTAGTGTCCCCATAATCATGCCTATCCTCCCTTCCTCAATCCTTCTTATTCTCTTTACTGTTTCTACCCCCACTTTTTTCTATGTCACTAACAACTTTACTAACCTCTTCCTCTCCTATTTCGCTGTTTATTTCCACTCCCTTAATCACAACTTTCTTTTTCTCTGCTTTCTCTGTTCTCCTTCTACCTGTGTTTGTGTCTGTGTCAATTTCCTACACACAATGCATTACACGTATTTAGTTTCATTTTAAAAATTACACATTACTATGCATTAGGTTATTTTTTTACACGATAGATTCCGTGGAAGTAGGATCAGCTTCTCTCTGATTGTAGAAATGTATTTTGAAGCAACGTAGCACCGCACCTAGATTAAACTTTACTATTCATCTATAGAAGTTTCATGATCAAGAGAATTATATTTCGGGATTATTTTAATTTCATTTGAAGAAAATAAATTTTATGCGCTGACAATTCGGAAAAGATATTGACTTTTCAAAAGGAACTAATTTAAACTGATGAAGATTGAAAATTGAAAAGATTATAGAAAGAATAATTTTAAAACGGAGGTATCAACAGCGGTCATTAAATAGTTGAAATTTTAAGCTTCATAAAGTAGACCATTAAAAAGTATAAAAGAGCATTCTTATTGAACAATATTTGAAATGAAAATATTTAATATTGAACAATTTTTAAATCATACAGTTCCGAATGAGAAGCTTCTGAAATTAGATCTCATAAACTGATGGATTGAAAACGTTCGAAACTAATTAATTTCAAAATAAAACTTAAATAGGTTTAATTCCAGATTCAAATTCTTCGAATTCGTACAATTTATGAGGAGAAGCCTTAATTTTTCATCAATCTTGAATTGAAAATGTTCCGAATTCGAAATATGAGATCTGAAGGCGTTCAAAATTAGCAATATAAATAGAAAATCATCAAGAGTGGACATATAGAAATTGAATAATAATGTTTCTTGAAATTTTAGAAATTGTTCTTCTTTCAAGGAATCGTTCAAAATCCTACAATCTGGGAGCCGAGCATTAATAGCTGAAAACGTTTAAAAGTTTATTTAAAATGAAAAGTATAAGAAATATATAATTTGATTTTTTTTTAATTTTTAGCTTTTTTTTTTAATTCTAATTTTTAAGTCATGGAATTCTCAGCATTAAGATAATTGAAATATTGGCGTATGTAAACTTGGAAGCTCTTTTCAATTATTCAAATCTTGGGATAAAAAATGCTAGAAAATTGAAGTTATCGTGCTTGAAGAAAATTAATCTTGAAATTAAAATAATTTTTAATTGGAGAGAACCCAATTCAAATTTTTATTCAACGTCCAATAATCCAGGGTGTCTGAAGCTCCTGGGAATTGGAATAAAAAACCAAGAATCAAACGAGAAAATTTGAACGAACATCCCTAAATGTCTCTTTTTATTGGGATCAAAAAATAAATAAACAAAGATGAAAAAGAAAGATAAATGAGAAAGCATTCTCCAAAACCCCTTCCTTCTCTTTTTCCATCTTTCGTCTTCCCTATTTTTATTATTTTCATACATAATAAATAATATGTATTCTTATTTTAATGAACATTTGAGAATGTTTGTTCAAATTTGGTCTCCGAACTCCTTGTTTTTTCTTTAGATCTTCAGGAGTTTTATATATTTTATTTGATATCATAAGAACTAATACAGTTTTCGAATTTGAAGAGAATCTTAGAGTTTCAATTTTTCTCGTTTAAAAAAAATCCAAATACTGGGCTTGGATCGACTAGAAGGCCTAACAGCATTAGCAGATGAAATTTCAAAAAAATTACCATAAAATTCCTGATAATAATAATACAAAAAGTGAGCAGTATCAGACCTAATGACTAGAATGATGACTCAATTTGGTTCGGAGTACAGAGAACATAATTTTGATTCATTCGAAAATATTTTCTGTGCAATCAAAATTTACTTCAAAGTTTAGACAATCCTTCAACAATAGTCATTCAGCTTGAAGGATTTTGAATCTTGATTAAAAATATTCCTCTCCGAGTTGATAATAATTCACATCCATTTTGAACTTCAGGAACAGCAATTTTGAACAGTTGAAACTGAAATTACCAAAATTAAAGGTTTTTATTGGAGAATGTATGATTCGAATATGGAATTATTAATTTTTATTAGTTCAATTTAAAATTTATAGTTTCTCATGTTTCCGACTCTAAAAATGTTCAACTGTGAAGGTTTGCAATTTGGAAAAAGGTGAAGCATAAATACGGTGTCGGACAGTCAAAAATGGTTCGAATAAAAACGCTACTTGTTGAAAATTGTCTAGTATCAAGCTTCAAAGATAAATCATTAAATTTTTTATTTTCTGAATCAAAATAGTACAATATCTTCTAGCTTAGAATTTCAATGTGATTAGAACAGAATGTGAAAAGAGACGTTCTGAGAAGAACGGAAAAAGTTGATCAATCACATTTTCCCCACAAAAAAGTCGAAAAATTTCGAAAAAGTTGCACGATCCAAACCCTCCAATTAAAAATGTTCAGGAAGCAGTTTTCATTTGCAAAACTTATCCTTTAAATGGAATAAGATTTTATTTTGTCCATGTGATAATCTTTTGCAATGATAAAAACTTGGTCTCGTGATGTGGCGATGATGAATAAGAATTAAAAAAGTTGAAACCAGAAATTTTCTTAAGGAATTATTTGATAAACTACTCTAAATTCTAATGGTTTTAAATTGGATTTCTTTTGAATTTTACATTTCTTCTTGACGTCCATCGTTTATAAAGTCATAGACTGTAGTAAAAATTTCTTAATGTTATAAGTTCCTGTTCAAGAATGAATCTCAGCTCTGAAAAAAAAGGTAAAATTAGTGACATTTCTAAGGAAAAGGAATAACAACATTGATAAAAAAAACTAGAGGAAAGGGGAAAACAGGGAAAAATAGGGAGACTGATTGTGATTCCTGGCAAATTTAAATATTTTTTCTTCTCAATCAGCTCTGAGGAAGACGATGCTGAGAGCCCATCGACAAGCCTGGGCTTGGCAGGACGAATGGTATGGATTGACAATGGAGGACATTCGAGAGATTGAAAAACAAACTCAACTTGCCCTCCAGAAGAAGATGACCCTCGGCGAAGGTGGTGAGGACGACGAAGATGATGAGGAAACTCTTGGAGGTTCCAATTCCGTTTCGACGCCCCAGGATTCCAACGTGGCCAAGACCTTGGCAGCAACGTTGGGAAGTATTGAGAAAAACGAGGATCCTCAGAGTCCTCCTTCGCTCAGAAAAACGTCCGAAATTCCGATTATTCATACGGCTATGAGTTCAGGCGAAGCATCTCCTGAAGATTCACCTATCGAAATTTCAGCTCTTAGGTTTTCCTATTTTCTTCATTTTTCATAGTCCAGTTAGGTCCAGTCAATGAAGCCGGGAGCTCGACTTTTTTTGTAAAAGCCTGTGAGCAGTCTTTTTTTACGTCTTTTTGGGATGCAGATTACGATTTGCATACTCGCAGGTCTCAATTTTTACAAGAAAACCTGCCATGAGCGAAGAACGAAAAGTGGTTGTAGCTTTTCCGCGATTCTCTTAGTAATTATAAAAAATTTCGAAAAAAGGTTCCAACGAAAGTTGAAGATCTTAAAATTTTACGTCAAAATATATCTTTGCATGTTGATTTTGACTTATTTATGCCCAAGTTACAGTCGATTTTCCACGAGTACAGTTTTGGGCGATTTTCTCGAAGTCAATCAGCTGATCGCGCGCAGTAGCTACTGTGCACAGTTCGACACCTCAGGACAATGGCTTTTATTTCGTTATCATTGAATTAAAATAGGCTCGTAAAAATGCACTTCTACGTAGAATTTCAAGACCTAAAACTTTTGTTGGAAACTTTTCTGCGAATTATTTACAATTACGGAGATAATAAATAATATCCCCAGTTTTTTACTCGTGGCAGATTTTCCTGTAAAAATTAAGACCTGCGAGTATGAAATTAGTACTCTGCGTTCCAAAATACGAAAAAAAAGACTGCTCGCAGTGTCTTGCATAAAAAGTCGAGCTCCTGGCTTTCTTGACTGGAATATTTAGCTTTATTCATAGAATCTAGAAATTGAAATTTTGATGTTTCGTTATATTGCCATGTGGAAAAATCCCCGTGTAGCCCCTTTTTGCACTGTTGACCCCCGGCAGAGATCAATCTGGAAAATCTGTAGGGAAAAATCCACGAGGGCCCGTGCTATTGTTTGCCCTACCAATTGATTGATTGATATTGTTTGAGGGTTAATATTTTTTTGAAATTAAAACTTGGTATTTGGTTCGTTCCGACATGCGAAAAATTCATTTTTCTTACAAATTTGATCCGAATTCAAGAAATTTTAAATTGAAGAAAAATCTAATCCAAATTTCTACCAAATGTCCAATAATGAAGTTCATCTATGACATTCCTGAAAATTCAAATCAAAAGCCCAGGACCTACGACCAAATTTGGACAAGCACCCTGAATAATGTCTCTATTGAAATTCTAATAAACAACATAAATATGAAAAAAAGAAAAGATAAATGAGAAGGCAACCTCCGAAACCCGTCCCCCTTCTCTTTTTTATCTTTTGTCTTTTTTCATTTTCATTATTTTCAAAAACAATACTATAACATTCGATTATCTCTCAACTTTTCGTTGCTCACTCAGCACCCTTGCCAAGGTAAGAAACCATTCAGCAGGTCAAAACCGATGAAGAGGTGCTCTCTCCCTGAGATCCAACTGAAGACTCAACTTAAGTTGTTAGGTACCTCCGGAATTAGGCATCTTTGAAATCATTTAATGGGTTATCTTGAATTTTTAAACTTCTTAGTTGCAAATTTAAAAAAAATCTAAGATACAAATTTGAATCAGATGCTTCCGAATTTGGTAGTTGCATGCCTATTGCGGACCCTTCAAAATTCAAAATTTGTGATTCAGGAGTTTCTATATTATTCATAATTGAACAGAGAACTTCAAATTTTCAATTTTTATTGATTATTCATGATTTTTTGTTTATTATTTTTTTATTTATCTCAGGGAGAGAACATTCTGTGTTCCTCAGGGATTTTACCTGCTGAAGGGGTTTTCACCTTGAAAAGGATGTTGAGTGAACACCGCAGCGTTGGTAAATATTTTAAATGTTATTGTATTGTTTTTTGAAAATACTAAAAATGAAAGAAGATGGAAGATAAAAAAAGGGAATGAAGGGGTTTTGAATGTTGCCTTCTTATTCGTCTTTTCTCTTTTTTTCACTTTTCACAACCTTTCCCGTTTAAACACGCCGTAACGAAAAACCGTTTCCAACAAAATGGATCTTATTTGTTAGGAAACCCTGTTTTCGGTTGGAAATTCGCCTATTTAGTTGTATGTTCAATTCTTTTGTTAAATTTTTTTTTTTTTGTCAAAGATTCATCATTTTAGTTGAAACTTCATCTCATTGGTGGAGAATTTACCTATTTGGTTGAGTTCAATTTTTTATTTTTTTTTATAATTTGAGCATAGATTGTTTCTCGACCTAAAATGTTACTATTCCATTTTCAATTAAAAATCGATATTTTAAATTTACAATTGATTTTTTGAGTCGAAATTTTACATATTCTGTTGATAAATGTATGAATAAATGTATGGAAATGCAACTGTTAGGTTGCAAGTTAATCAAGTTTGCCTGAAAATCCGATTATTTTGTTCAAAATTCGTCTTGTTTTATTGAAAATCATCTTTCTGTTCAAAATTGATGATTGTGCTAAAAATTGTTTTCATTTTTGGTTAAGGATCAGTTTTTTATCGGAAATCGACTTATTTGGTTAGAACTGTATATTTTTTATTTGGAAATACACGTTATTGTTCAAAAATTAATTTATTCGGTTGAGATTGGTGTTTTTCTTGATACGAAGTGAATCTTCTTCCTCAAAAATTAATTCTTTTTGGTTAAAGATGCAACTGTTTGGTTCAAAATTAATTTGCTTTGTTCCAGGATTAAACGATTTTGTTAAAAATGCTTTTTTTCGTATATCAACTATTCTTGATTCCAAATAAAAATCTTGTTAAGTGGTAATATTCTAAGTATTCATCTTTATGGTAGAGAATTGATCTTCCTGGTTGAAAAAGAAACTTTTTTCGGTTTGAAAGTTGAAGTAATTGATTGCATGTTGAACTGTCCTGTTAGAATTTTCTATTTTTATTAAAAACAATTTCTTTTATTGTCGACAATTCATCTTCTTTGTTTGAGATCCATGTATTATTGTTGATAAATTCTATTTTTGGTTAAAAAGTACTCTTATTGGTTGGAAATTATTCTTTTTTGGTAAAAAATGCAACTGTTAAGTTGAAGAATGATTTTTTTTTGGTCAAGGATTAAACTTTTCTTCTATTCTTCGTCTTTCCTTGGTGATCGACCGATTTGGTAGAAAATTTAATTATTAAGTTGAGTTCAAGTTTACTGTAGAAATATCATTTTTTTTAATTATAAATTTAACTGTTTTGTAGGTGATTCGTCTTTATAGCTTTCAAATCCAACAATTTTTTTTAATGCTGTTTTTAGTCGAAAATTCATTTTTTTGAGTGGAACATGAATCTTATCAGTAAACGAATTTTTTTCGATAAAAAATTTTTCCCTATCGGGGTTAAACTACTTTATTGAAATTGGTTTTTTAGGATTCATCTCTGTGATTGTTAATGTATCTATCTTGTTAAAGATTCATCTCCCATTTTTTTGCAGAGTTGAATTTTTCTCTGGAAATTCGACTTTTCCATTGCTGGTTGAAAGTGTATCCTTAATAAGTTAGGAATTTCAATATCAGGTGAAAAATACATTTATTTGATTGAAGAATTCTTCTTTTTTGTAGAAAATTATTCTTGTCCTTTGAAAGTTTATCCACGTATTTTGTTGAAGATTTACCTATCAAGAGAAATTTTCGTATTTTTTTGTTGAACTCATCTGGTTGTGGATGTTTTTTTGATGAAAATTAATTTTTGGTGACTTGAATTTCAACATTGTTTGTTTGCAAGAAAACCTATCTTATTAGGTAGAAATTTGATCTGTTTTGATCAAAAAATCAACTTAATCGTTGAAAATTCATCTATACCAGTTGGTACAAGACAAGACAAGACAGAAACTCAACTTTTGTTTATAAAATTCTCCGATACACCAATTTTAGTTACTTGGTTCAAAATGACATTATTTTGTTATGAATTGAATTGATTTGTTGAAAATGCAACTATTTTGCTCAAGACATCTTTCTTGATTCAAAATTTAACTATTTCGTATAAAATTCATCTTTCTGGAATAATACTTCACTTTCTTTATATCAAAAAAAGTTTCTTTCTTTGTTGAGGAGGCAGTTTTTTTGGTTAAATTTCAATCTCCCTTGTTAGAAAATTGGACGAACCTCCGAAAAGGCTGCATGTCCGATTTTGTTCGGGGTAAAAATTGGCGCAAATTTGATTTTCATGGTGAAATTATGAAGCAACGGATTGACGGATGGATGTATCGCTAATTTTCCCTGAAATTACCACTCGTAGAAAAAATGTCTTGAGGTACAAAATGTGTATTTTAATGCGACCTACAACTTTTGCCCACAGCATCTTTTTAAATTTTGCATATTAGCTGAGATTAACGCAAAAAAAAACATTATTTCATGGTTTTTCCATGATTCCATCATGAAAATAAAATTTGCGCCTATATACACTATCAAATTCGTTATCAGCGCGTAAACAGAGCTTGATGAAGATCGGGCATACACTATTTTCAGAAGTTTAACCAAAAATTCGCTCATTTGGTTAAAGATGCATTCGACTAATTTCGCTTAAGTCATATATTCTTTGATCGTAAATTCAACAGTTTAATAGAATTCAATTGAAATTAAATTAATTAATTAATTATTATTGATTTGATTATTTGAATTCAGTTTAATTTAATTCAACAGTTTTTTTTGTCCACTTGGATTTAAAGTTCATCTTTCTTGGTTCAAAATCAACTTTTTTGTGGAGAATCAAATTGTACTGTGAATTCTTTGTTTTTCTTTTGAATTTTGAACGCTACCACGCTCGTTTAGCTGAACTCGAGCGGCCCCCTCTACCCCACTACTCTCGAGTAGTCACGGCAACTGACAGTAGCAACCAATTAGAAATCACCTCTATAAACACCCATGTGGAGGGGGACAGTGGTTGGAATTCCTCCAGAGTTCAGCTAAACGAATGTTTACGTCGCGTAGCGGTTCAGCTAAACGGATACTTAATTAATTCTTCATTTTAGATCCAGCCGGGCGAAAGCAGAAGGCGATAAGTCCTGGAAGAAATCAACGGCATCTCTGCCTTCGCCAAGTTCTACGAAGAATTTCGATATTCAGATAGCGAACTGGAGAATGGAGAGTATCGTCAGAGAATCGGAATCTGGAAGTGATGATGAGTTTTTCGACTGTCAAGGTATGCGTAGTCAAATTTGCTTGGAACTTGTTACACTTGAATTGTGAAGCATGACTCACATAGATGAAATTCAAAGTTGATAAAAAGCTAGATTGAGTTTATAACGAGTGAATGCTGCCTCTGGCGCTGCATTATGTTTCTAGGGCATGTCGTTTTTATTCTTAGCCTGAATCCAAAGTTATGCAGGGTGCCTTACTGAACCGGTTTACCTGAAAAATTGCGCATTTTTTTTAGAAATTGGAAAGAAAAGAAATTATCTTAAACTTTTTAAGAATCGAGGAAAAAGTCATTTTATCAGGGCCTGAAGTGCTAAGATGTGGTAGATTTGAATGATTTTCCATATAGAAGTCAAAAGTCATGCAAACATGAATTAAATATTGTTTCGATATTGAGGCATTATTCTGAAATTATTAAATTTAAAAAAAGGTGAAACGTGAAGGCTATTCATCCTGCTATATTGCAAAATGAAAGTGTACAGAGATCACATTCAGCTCCTTAACCCCGTTGTTCTCTATTGTCCCTAAAATCTCCTATAATCCTTCTGGTTTAAAATGTATAAACTTTAAATTTAAAAATTTTGAATTTGAAAGGATCCGCATCCTAAAATACTAGAAAATTCAGAGAAAACTCAATTTGGAACCATTCGAATTTGAATGCATTTCATTCCACACTCGACCAAAGTGGCCAACTTTCGCTCCGGAAAACAGGAGCGAAAATAGCATAATATATTTCCCGTAAACAGCATTTGCGGAGCAAAAGCCGAACTATCAGGGCGGAAGTAGAATGAGCAGGGCGAAAGTAAAATTAGCTGGTAAAAAGTAAAATTAACGGAGCAAAAGTAAAATCTACAGGGTGAAAGTTAAGCTAACATTTTTTTCCTTTCAAAATTCCTTTTTACAATACTATTGGTTTGATAATGAATTGAGGGTCGAGAGTTGGGAGGCCGAGAGTGGAATTAAATACTGTATGCAACACCGCAGAAAAGTAGATTTTTCCCTCGGGTGATTACTGACTACACTTTTCTCGGGCAGTAAACGCACCCTCGGGAAAAAATCTCTCTGCTCGGGCAGTAAATCCACCCGCGGAAAAAATCTGCTCCTTTTGCCCCTTGTTACATAATGTACTATTCTTGGAAATATCTAAATTGCAATTTGAAATACTAAAAAATTGTAAAGCCTTTGATTCAACTACCTAAAAATTTGTGAAATTGCAAAACTGATTTAGAACCGACGAATGCGAGCTTGCAATTTAAATCTAAAAATTCTGAAACCCGAAATTACAAAAAAGTGGTGGCAGCACAGAATTAAATTACCAACATTCTTATCAAAAATGGGTTTGTTTCATAAAAAATGTTTTGAATCGAGGTAAAATTTTAACTAAGTGATAATTCTTTTAGTTTTTCAGCATTGATGTTTTTGAAAATAATTATCATTTATTGCAAGAAAAAAAGTATTAATTTCTTTTTTTAGTCGTAATCCAAACTCCAAAGCTAATTTTAAAAACCCATGGACTTTGAATATCAAGATCCAGTGTTCATTTTCTCGAAATCAACTTACTTTCTTACGCCAAACTTAATTTTCCCCGTATTAAAAAACTTAGTTCCTCAGAAGCTGTTTCTATTATGTTAAACATGGCTATAATACGAACTTTTTGAATAGAAAAATATTTTATATAAATGATCTAGCGAGACATCAATCACAATCAGAAAATAGAAGAATTATTGTTTCTAATTAATAATAAATAATAATAAATTAATCTAGCCCTTTTCTAAGAGAAAATCGCCAAAAACAATAATAAATTGTTCAGACAATTATAAAAATATCCTGTTTTCAAAGAAAAAATTCCCTTATTCTCCCTAAAATTGAACTGCTGAACCAGTGTGATCTCTGAATTGCAGTATCCTCAACTACTGAAAATTACTCCATGTCAAACTCTTTAATCCCCAATTGCTCTTCTATTAAGGCTTACAATTTGAAATCTGATTGTAAAATTTTGAAGGATTTCATTGAAGGCTGTTCAGTTTAACACTTAATGGACTTCGAATAGTGATAAATGAATTTCAATTCAGAACATTCAATTTTGATCTCCTGATCTTTGATTTAAAAATCCTTTCTTTCTAATTTCCTTCGAAGATTTTGAAGCTTTCAAGCTGTGAAAACTTCAATAGAATTATGAAACGGTCTTCAAATGTTCTAAACTTAAATTTGATAGTCTTCGCATAACTTTGGATTTTCTTTCTAAAATTATAAGCTCAAAAATTCATTATGCATTTCAAAATCTTTGCCTACAAACGCTGATGGGGATATATTTTCAAAATAAAATACAATAAGTTACGGAAACTTAAAAACTTCAACTTACAAAATTTAGAATTCAATTACAAATTTTAACGAAGGAATACTTTTTGAAATTGTTGTACTTAATTTGGACTTGTTGTATTTTATTGTGAAAATAAATTTCCTACGGGGAACTTGAACAATGTAAAAAATAAGAACGAGATTGAAAATTCACAGAGTTCATGATTGCCAATTATAGATTACTTTTTCGAATTACAACTTCTTCAAACTATAAAGAAACTTACAAATACGGACGTTTCATAATATACTGGCTTTAAAATTAAAATGGCTTCAAATCTTTCCTAGTTATATATTTCAACTTGAAAAAGATGGGTTCAAAATTTATTCTTCGTTCCTTCTGAAAAATATTAACTGAGAAAATGTGAAGCACACACAATTCAAGTTGGGACTAACTCTAAATTTTGAACTGCACGAAGTCTGTTTAACAATAGATCATTTAAGGACACTTATTATAGGAGTGAGATAAAAAAAAACTTTTCTGAAGATACAATTCATACCTAGTCCACAAACCAAATAGATGTCATTCTCTTGGAAAAATATTTAATCGGTATTTCCAAAGGTCACCCTTTCCAATGCCTTTAAACGTTATTAAATACACAGGTCTGCCGATAATGGGGTTGTATCTGTTGATGGAAAACGAGAGGTCTCTTCCGAAGTAATTTTTTGCGTAGAATCCGGATCCGAGTTCAGAATATGCCCATCACGTCAGGGCTTTGAGATATTTGAGGTTATATACTCGGAAAATGGGGGTTTTCGCTATGAGCATTCACTTTGACTCTTTGGAGCATACCATTTTGTACCCGGAAATTGCTCTTAGAAATTTGTACCTTGGAGGTCTTGATGGTCACTGAATAAGAATTTACACTTAGAAGAACGACATCTTCATTACCAAAATGGTGATCCCAACTTGGGCATGTAGAATTGCGCTTGCCCGGCGCAGCGGTCCTCATTGGCCACCGTTGGCCGCCATTTGGCGTGTGATTCAAAACGGGAAAAATTCACTATTATTGGAGATAAAATAGATAATCATTATAATTCGCAAATTAATATCAGATATGACCTTATTTGTAATTAAGGTTAGAAATAAAGTAAGAATCTCATGTGCGGCCAACAGTGGCCAATGAGAGGACCGCTGCGCCGGGCAAGCGCAATACTTTCATGCCCAAGTTGGGATCACAAGTTGGTGTCGTCAAATGTCGTTGGTTATGAATACAAAGTCGCATGATTGACATTCTCATCAACAAGATGGCCGATTCAAAATGGTATGCTCCGAAGAGTCAAAGTGAATGCTCATACGGTTGTTCAGATGAATGTCGAAACTGAAAATGGCTGTGTCTTTGTGAAAAAAAAATCACTGATGACTGTTCAATAGCTTATTTCGAAGGTGAAGAGTAGTGCTGAATTATGACATTTTGAAACAAGTCCAAAAAAATTTTGCGCGCTCAGTACATAACCTCAAATGTAGCGAAAACCCCCATTTTCCGAGTATCTAACCTCAAATATCTCGAATCCCTGACGTGATGGACATATTCTGAGCTCGGATTCGGATTCTTCGGAAAAAAACTACTTCGGAAAAGGTCCCTAACTTTCTTACAACAAAACCTTGCATGCCTGTGTTACTATTCTAATCACAAGAGTTTTTATGTATAACACTTTTCTTGTACGACAAACCGCTCTTTCATTTGAACGTTATGAAAATTATTCTTCAACAGAATTAATGTATTTTCAAGATTCATCCATTTGAGAATAACAATACTAGTGAAAAGAAGTTCCTATTCGATAGGAAAATGTTTTTTTTTAATCCACCGCAAAATAGGGCTAAGGGCGCACATACGTGGGGTATAGTGTCGCACCCTTATTTTTTAATTTCAACTTTGATATTGCTTCTTTTGGACTTTGCAATTAAAGTTTGACCAAATTTTCCACAGGCCTCTATATTTTTACCCAGTAGAAGAAAATACCACATTGAGAAATGCAAAATCAAGAAAGGGACGCTTTCCCCACATATGCCACTTAGCCCCAGTTTACAGTAACCTTGCAACCATGCAAAGTTTGTTTAAAATTATTTGTTCATGATGCTGTAATTTTGGAACGGTTCGTTCAACAAAAAAAGTGTAAAAAGGAAAGTATTAGTGGCGACTGGAGTAATTTAAATATTTAAAAAAACGGTGTTTTTCCCAAGAATTGAGTGGCCACCTTGTATTGAGTTGGGATTTTAAAAACTGATATGCTCTAAAATCATTGCACAGTTCACGTAAGCATAAAACTTAGCACGAGCTAGCTTCCACAGTTACTGTCTGTCTGTTTATGTCTACTCTCTGTTTCCTCTTGCACTCGCAATACTGCAGCTGGGTTCGTTATACCTACTATACGCAAAGGTAGGATACGTAGGTAATGAAGGTAGATTAGGGACTGATTAGGCATGTCACTTCTTTTTGATCTTCAATTTTATCTCATCCTTTCCAACAATCCTGAATTCACTTTAGAAGTATAACTTCAAATACCGTCTACTGTGAAATGAGGAACAATCTTCAACTCCATTGGGATTCGAACCCAGGACATTTGGTTTGCCGGACGACTACTTTTTAGCTGAGCTAGGGCGGGATCTAGCCAGCCTTATCTCACAGAAATATATTCTCTTCTAAACGATACGTACACCAGGGTGGTCCAGAAATGTATTAAAAAAATTTTTTTGCAAGACGCAAGACGTTTTTGTAAACTTTATTCCGAATCCTCAATATTAGGTGAATCGAGTTTCAAATTCACCATTTCTCTTCACAATCAGTGACAGGATGCGAATAAAATTTACCTTTTCAAATATCACCCCCATAAGTTGATTTTATAGGGTCCCAAAAAACCCCCATAAGTAAAAAATGGGTTTCTCGAATTTTTGGCGCTAATTATGATTTTTTTTCGTTTTTTTTACGCAGATTGTTTCAAATACATGAAATACTACTTTATACTGATAATTCAATCTTTATTTACATTGATTAAAGAATTTATCATTGTTTTTAGCAACTGCCTCTTAGATAAGGGTTAGAAAGTCAAGGTTTTTCCTGAATTTTTCAACTTATTCTTAATGCTTCAGTTAGAGCGAGGTAATAATCAATTAGAGTTAAAAAATAACTGTTCAAATAATTTGTTATCAATTATAACAATATTCTCTGAGAATGATGCTACAAAGTTGTGGTTTTCTCTGAAATTTTCATTTTTGTGGCCACTGTTTACCTGAAGCAAGTAATTATTTTATTCAATTCAGCAAAAATAATACCGGCACACAAAAAAAAAAGTGGTCTGTACAAGAAACCAGACCCATCTACCCCTATGTATTTTGACGTGCTGAATC
>WSXT02010401.1:0-14644 GCA_011762715.2 Neuroterus valhalla | reverse complement strand
GTGTAATAATTCTAAAATATTGTACCATAGACAAATTTTTATTAAGATCTTCATTTCTTGGACTGCATTCAATTTCCGATTAGTAGAATTTTAAAGTGCAGTTTTGGAGATTAACAAAATGAAAGATTAAAAGCTCTTGAAATTGAAATATAAATATTAATTAATTAATGATTTTTTTAATTCAAAAAAAAAATGTATGTTCATGTATTCGATATCAAACAATAATTGACTGATAATATTGGGTAATTCTAAATCTGTTAACTTAGAACGTCACAATGTTAATTTTAACTGTTATGTTTAAAAAAAATTTTATTTATAAGTAAAATTGTTGGATTTTCATGTGTGAATACCAGATAAAAATGTATTTATTTAGAAAAAATTCGAGTAAGTTGAGGAAATACTAAGAATTTTTCAATTAAAATTCTGAAGCTTTCAGGGATTTTGAAAGGTTGTAAGATAGTACAAATAACAATTGAACCGTTTGATTGATTCTCTTTTTCAATAGTATTTGATTTTTCGAATAGAAACCTATGATATTCCAAAATGTGTGCAACTATCTGTACTTATGCAGCTGTATGAGCAATTTGCTTCTTAAAAAAACAGGAACTTCAAAAGTATTCAAATTTCAAGACATTCATCAAGTACACTCCCGCCCAATAATCTTTGCCACTTCGAGAAAAGAAATCGTAGAATAAAAGTAAAAAAACAGTTTTTTACCTTTTTTTTCGCACTATCCAAATCACTCGTTGAAAAATATTTTCGAACTAAATTCAGCGATTATATGAACATTTCCTCCAGAAACAGCGTTTTTATTCATTGCTATTAACCTTGGAAAATTCGAATCGTAGAAAAAAGTTCACTTAGAAAAAAATATTTTATTTTGTGAGGAGAATACGTAAAAAAAATTTCATCATAATATAAAAACATTTTTTTTGTCGTAATATCTATTAGCCTCATTTTTTCAATATTTCATTTCTCTACATTTGCGAATTAAAAAACGCCATAAAATGTACCTGGAGCAATTTTTAAACAAACAAACTTAGTTGCTATGGACCTGACGAAAAATGAAATATTGGAAAAATTAGGCTGCTAGATATTATGACTGAAAGAAATGTTTTTATATGATAATCAAATTTTTTCACGTATTCTTCTCACAAAATAGAACATTTTCTTCCAAGTAAACTTTTTTCTACGAATCGAATTTTCCAAGATTAATAGCAATGAATAAAAGCGCTGTTTCTAAAGGAAATGTTCATATAATCGCTGATTTTAGTTCAAAAATATTTTTCAACGAGCGATTTGGATAGTGCGAAAAAAAAGCTAAAAAACTGTTTTTTTACTTTTTTTCTACGATTTTTTTCCTTGAAGTGGCGAGCGGTTAAAGATACGACAAAAATCTTGCATTTTTTGTTTCCAGTTTTTGCCCTTTTTGCGCAAGGAAAATATCTTGGAATTATTTTAATATATAAATATATATCATTCAAAAGCACTTAAAAATACCTTTCGAATGAGCTAATGCACAGTTCTCTAGGTCAATTTCCAGCCGAGATATGGAGTTTCAAAGTTAGAATTGTTTCGTTCTCGGGTGGGCAAAGATTATTGGGCGGGAGTGTATGTAGTTATTTTAACTTGCATAATAAGAAAGATTTAAAAGCTTGAACAAAAAATCACAAATAGGTGGCAGTACAGTTTTTCAGATACAAATTTCTATCATGCTCTGGTATCCGCTTTTGTAAGTTTCAAACAGTCCTTGGAAACAGTTTCTACTGAAGTTTATGTATAATTAATAAATAATTTTATGAATTGAATTATACGTATTTTTTCCAATAAAGTCCATTGATTAGATACTTTAAAAAAAGCATTCGTAAAACCTAAAAAAGCACTCCATTTCATGTTCGAAAAAGTATAACACGTGTACTTATTGCATTCGTCAACTTTGAATACGTTTCTCTCGGAAAGCGGATTTTTGTCATGTTCAAAGAATTTCTGATCCGTGGTTCCCACAAATTATATTGGGATCTGAAATCATGACGTCGGGCAGGGAATGTTTTAGTGCCAAATTCTACCACTAGATGTCGTATCACTGTATTTCAGATTTTAATTGTTTACTTTTGTTTCTAGCACGAGAAAGAATATCTGGAAATATTAACAGCAGTCAAGGGTTCCGCTAAAGAAAAGCGATTAGCATCGCAATTCATTGCTAGATTCTTTAAACACTTTCCAAAGCTAGCCGATCAAGCCATTGACGCTCATTTAGACCTCTGCGAAGATGAAGACATGGCTGTAAGTAAATATTTATGACATGCATAAAAATCACCCATCTCACGGTCGCGAGGCGTGGCTATATGTGTTGCACCCATTACCATTTGATTTGTTCTTTTCCAAAGTGAAATTGTTAGGGGAATATCACCGGTTGCGGCTATGCTTCTGCTGTGGCCACCTTTGGGTGATTGTATATCGGTTGAAGCAAAATGTTCGCACCAGAAAAGTTGCTGGTTTTTTTTTTACAGCCGTGCTTTTTCTAGTAGTGGGCAAAAAAATGTCACCGGTTGTGGCCCCCCCACTTTTTTCTCCTTTAAAGGGCGTATTTGGCTAAAAAAACTGTTTTATATAATTGTTAATGATAAAATAACCCCCACGAGGGTATCAGGGAGGTTATCGCAATCGACATATCGAATGTCAGAAGAATGAAGAAAAAAAGAGAAAAAATTAAATTTGAAATAAAAAATTAAGATAAAAAAAATGGATTCAAAATTATTCATGTAAAAACTAATGTCTAATTAAAATGTATTCATTAATAAAAATGAATTTATTAATTGAAAATTCACGAATGGGAAACTAGAGGCCTTCGGTAACTTCAAGTAAAAGAGTGTATATATTTTTTTTTTTCAAAAACAAAATAGTTATTTTGATGTTCGTAAAGTACTCATTTTCGGCCATCGAGAATTTGGTCACCGGTTGTGGCCAACCCTGGAAAATACCCTAAAAATGGAAAAATATTGAATATATATCGCCTCTTCATTTTAAGAAAAGGAAATCTATTAAAAGATTTTTTTTTTTTCAAGGGGAAATTTCATGAATTTTCAATTAATAAATTCATTTTTATTAATGAATAAATTTTAATTAGACATTAGTTTTTACATGAATAATTTTGAATTGGCACAAGCTCCTAGTTGAACCGCGGTAAAATACACCTATGGCCATGTCTCACGATCGTAAGATGAGCGACCACATGCGCGACAAAATCACGATGAAGGGCCGGCGAAACCCTCGTTCGTCTTAAGGACACGGAGTGACCCAAATGTGACTGCCCTTTTGCATCTATCCGTCAATTATTATTGCAAAGCACAGCAGGCATGGCAGAAGACCATTGGATAGAGATCCCTTGTTGTTCGGCTAGAGAAACGAAATTAATTTACCGAAAAATGATGGAAATATGCAGTTTTTATTAAACGTGGTTAAATAATGACTGTTTGTTATTGAAAATAATAATATCTGTAATATAGGATTATAAGTGAAAGATTCACAATTGATTTTGAAGGAAAAACGAAACTTATCTTCAAAAGAATAGTCAAATGCTCCATTTGTTCATGGCATTTGTTTAAAGAAAATTTAATTGTTTTCAAATAACACATAATCAAACAGGAGAAGCTTTGAGGCGATACTAGCACGTGATTCGGCTGAAAAAACGGAAAATTTCTATTGGAAAATGTACAGATTAGAAATTTGTTAATTAAATTGTTACAATCTAATAATAATTCATGTTGGATTTCACCCAATCGCAAATCAACGTCCTTCTACACCTTCCTCTTTTGGAAAATATAGGTTCAAAGTATTTTATTATTGCGAATAGATAAGATGTAACTTTTGTTCAGAATTTTGTTTATAACTATATTAGAAAAAGATTTTTATGCAGTCAGCGCTACCGGAAAACTTTTATGATGAGTTTCTGCATCAATTAAAATCGTGTGCAGTCAGGCAATAAATTTTCCGAAAAATGGGGGCCTTGGAAAGTAAAAAAAAAAAATCATTTTTATTATCATATAACAAATTTATCAACAAAGTTACAAGAGAGATTGGACCGTGAGTCGATGCGAAATTTCATTCATCTTTCATTGGAAAAAAAGTAACTGCAAATCGTATGAGCGGTTCGGGCTAAAAGTTGATTGTCCAAAGACACTTTTTTTCCCCACTGTGGGTCGTGAGACGTGACCATAGGTGTATTTTACCGCGGTTCAACTGAGAGCTTGTGCCATTTTCCTGAATGACAGTTGCTTTCAGAAGGACCCTGCGATGGTTTTTCAACCAATGTTCTATTTATACATATATATATTTTTTGGTTAAAAAGTCAAATCATGGCCGCAACCGGTGATCGTCCCCTACATAATTTGTATTTCTAATATCAAAAGTTGATTAAATCTTGAAATTTAGTTGATTTAATTACTGAAAAATTGCATAAGTTGGTTTATAATCTCTTATGAAAAATGGAACATGAAAGAATTCTATTTTTGCGTGTTAAACTCCGTAATAGGATGAAATGCTTTTAGTGGACTGAAAAATTACTATAGCTTTCATTAGGCTGAAAAATGACAAAAAGACAACAAAAATATGTGTATATTTTCTGGCTATAAGCTGTACATTTCTTCCGGTACCGTGAAAATCCAAACAATCACTCTTTTGTACCACTCCATCATTGATGTCCTGTTGTGATCCCGTCTTATTGTAATAAATGAATTTTTAAACTATTAAATTCAGAGGAACTTTACACTTATTCCAATTCCAAATTATACTTGAATTCAATGTTTTCGTACTGTAATGGTCACTCACTTCTTCACAGATACGAAAACAAGCTATTAAGGATTTACCATCTTTGTGCAAGGATAATAAAGAACACACACCAAGAATTGCAGATATCTTAGCCCAGCTGTTACAAGCTCAGGACGCAGCAGAACTTGACGTGGTTCACAACAGTATTATGACGCTCATAAAGAACGATCCAAAAGGTATAATTGCATAGATACAATTTGTTTAGTTGCTGTTCAAAGATTGCGCAGCACACTGTAGGTAATCGAGGGGGTTTAAATTATTCTTACCATGATATGAACAGTGTGTTTGGTACCTTCGAAAACTAACTTGCACTTTAAGGTGAGTCATATTTCGCGATTTTCAAGGTAATTGTGAGGAAAAGAAAATATTCGTATTAGTTTTTCCGAATTGGGAATATAAATTCATTAAAATTGTATCCTACGGTCTTCTCTTTGCCACATTAAAAATTTTTCTAAAAAATAGGTAGTGGTGCTGCCAGTTGCACATAAAGCTTGAACTCCCCACGAGATTGATTTTTATTGACTGTATCATAAAAGATGTTCCATGTTTCATATGGGAGAGGGTGGTGCATTGTAGCCCCTTTTTTTCTAGGTCATTTTTTGTTAGGGAAATAATATATTTTCATAATGTTCGGCTCATCATTGGTTTTAGAAAACATCTGGCTACGAAATCCGTATAGTCGTTTGGATTTTCAGTGATTTGTTTGAATGTTTGTTAAAATGAGTGAAATCAAATCTCATTTTGAATATTTATTCATACAAAAATGTTACACTTTCGAAGAAATCATATCCAGTGATCAAGTTTTTTGACAAAATTTCACGTACCTATTATCTTTTGAGTTGGATGATATGTGATAATTGTCTTGCAACATTTGTTCCAAAGGACCAGTAGGGCTTTATCAGTGCTTGTTTTATACAAAACTCCATCGGTAATATAAGGACATAAAGCCCCACTCTAACAAAAAAGGATCAGGTCCGTACAATTTGATAGTTATTAAAAGAGGCTAGTGGCTACAATGCTCTTTGTGACATTTTTTCACATAAACATTAATAGCATATAGAAATTCGAAATAAATGTTACTTCTAGTATGGTCGACGTGTTCAGCAGCCTTTCGTCAATAAAAACAACTTACCTTGATTGTTCTGATCGCTGAATTATGAACACAAGACGACCAGTTTCGCGGACGCGAAAGATTACTTTTGAGCATCAAAAACACTTGTCACGTTATGAAAATCGTGGCATAACCAGGAATCCCACGAATTTCCGTTAGTAATTTCGGGACATAAAGGCTCACTTTCACTAAAAAAATCAGGTTCGTACTCTCTCCAACCCTTATTCTGAACAAAATTTTCATCAATAACACCTTATAAATGACAGTCTGAAGCAGAATGGATCAAATTTAATCCCTCCAAAACAATAAGAAATGAAATTTTGTCCTTTACGGCTTTAAAAGTGAGAATTCCTTTCTTTCAATACTTCGGAAACCACTAAGAAAACTCGAGTATTACGTTTGAAAAACGCGTAACTAATATGCTTATACACTGTAACTACGCGTTTTTAAAACACATTCTGTGAGCTTTTATTCTCTTTGCAAATTAAAACATCACAAACTTTGCACAGCACAACATAGGAACGGGCAATTTTAAAAGTATATTAAGTAATGATTGAATAGCGCTAAAGACGCCCATGACGTCTCCTTATTCAGCGTTTTTTCTCTTTTTGAAACCTATTTCATAACGTTCAAATTTATTATTCCAGGAGCGTTGAGTGGTTTTTTCAGCCAGATTCTTAACGGTGATGATGCAACAAGGGAACGCTGTATCAAATTTTTGGGTACCAAACTCAGAGCCATTGGTCATAGTGTCATCACAAAGGATTCGGAAGATTTATTGATTGCAGAGTGCAAAAAAGTATTGCAGGTAATTTCGACGTTCATAATTTGTATATCGTTCGACAACAAACAGAAAAGGCAGCATCACGAGAGTGAAATCGCCTATCTCCCATGACATACTCTTTTTTATTTCACACTTACATTCAGCACGGTGTATTTTCCTTCATGTTTTTAAATTGTGTTTTGTACTTCCTATACGCTTGTTGCGGGGAGCGAAAATTCATTTACCCCAGAGTGGTTAGTGTAATCGGTCCTGGTGTCTGGCCGGATTTTTCTTGCAGGTGGAATAACAAAATATATATCATGTTAAAATTTTTAAATTTTAGTGGAATATTTTTTTCAGGATGTCACCGCGAGTGAATTTCATAGTATTATGGGTGTGCTCGCATGGACAAAATTAGGATCTACAGTGAAAGGACAGCAGGAATTAATAGATATCACGATAGAGCAAGCAGAACTCAGTGTACCTTTCAAGCACACAAATTTGGAACAGTGCAGCAGACTTGTTGAATGTATAAAGCACGCGCTTCCTTTCTTTAGTGTAAGTGAGCGATCCAGTTGGAGTTTTACAGCTCCTGAAATGAATATAATTCAAAACGAATAAAATATATGCTCTATAATATATATTTTTTAAAATTTGCAGTCTCACATCGATTCATCGAAGTACGTTTCGTATGTGTGCGTGCAAGTTCTGCCACATTTGTCAGTAATTTCATCGTTGGAAGGTAGAGACACTCAATTGGAGATTCTAAAATTATTAGCCGAACTCTCAGAATTTTGCGGTAAACTCGAAAAACCAGAAGAAAAAGTACAACAGCTTTACAATTCACTAATCGTAAGTATCATCTGCAAATCTCCATAAATGCCATTCGTCATCCGATGTAGTTCGACTAATTAATTTATTCTTTCTGTGTTAGACCTTTATGCCACTTCCTCCCGACTCGGAGATAACTGAAGTTCCAAAACTTCAGTTTAGTCACGTAGAGTGCTTAATGTACGCGTTCCACAAAATTTGCAAGCAAACCCCAGAGTTTCTGATCAAAGATCCGGACCAGTTGAAGGAGTTTAGACTAAGGCTGCAATACTTTGCGCGCGGTATTCAAGGTTATATAAAGAAGCTTCGTGAAGCCATTACCGGGAAGTCAGAAGAAGAATTGAAAACTGAGGAAAATCAGTTAAAGGTAGTTGCACTGAAGACGACGAACAATATCAACACTTTGATTAAGGACCTATTTCATTCTCCACCTAGCTTCAAGAGTGCGGTGGAATTATCATGGAAAACTCTTACAAACTCTAAAAAGGTATTTTTTTCTTAAAAGAAACATCTTTTAATCATAGAAAATGAAATCATATCTTTCAAACAATTTAAATTGCACTTTCTTCTTAGAGCGATACAGACAAGCCTGGACAAAAACGACACACGCCAATTACTTTCGGAAATGGTAGCAGTCCGAATAAACGCAATAAAGATGAGGTGAAAACTAACAAACGGGAATTGTATACACCTCCCAGTGGAAAATACAGTTCAAACATCTCTTCAAATTACGGTTAGTTTTGAAATTATTAATTTTTTTAAGACCTTCACTTGTCATCATTCAAAGAAACTTTTGGTTTGAGATCTTTCTTAATATATAGTTTTATAATTGTCTCTTGTTTTAGGAAACAGAGGACGATTTCGTGGAAACAAACAAGGAGGACGAGGCGGATTCAGACAGAGAGGTCGCGGTGGCTGGCGAAATAAGCCATATTAATCTTCTATTCGATTCTGAAGTGCGTTGCGTAATGTGAAGTTTTTGCCAAGAGACCTGTAAAATATTTAAATTTAAAAGAGACTTCAATGACTTAACTGCCGCCACAAGTGGTAGAGAACTTTTTTTACTTAAAAAGGACGCATTGATATAGATGAAAGCAATCTGAAGCCCTGTTGAGAGTTCAGAGAGTTTTTTATAAGTTCTAACATGTACGGCAGACCTTGAAAATCAGCGACACTTTCGTATTATTGATATTTAATTGGTGTCGGAGACAAAACTGAACGGGTTGCCGTAAAGAGATTCTGAGAATTTAGACAAGTAACAGTAAAAAGAATTCAAAACTTAAGACAAGTACCTCAAGTGAGGAAGTGAAAAAACAGTAAAACCAAACAATCGACAAAAGTGTTATTTCGCCTCGCATGAAAAAGCCTGCCATGCCGTTTTGGAGTTTCGTCGTTGGAAAGTGATCATGAAGAAGAACATCAATCATCGATGTGCCGATTCCAGTTTCCTCATTTTTGCGAAAATTTCAAATACTTTCCTTCGTCCATCTAATAATTTTTCTCTCCAGAAGCCACATGAGTCCAGAATAGCGGCCTTGGCAGATTCCGGAAACATCAAAGCTCCGTCTGCTAATCAAAGAAACATTTTAAATTACCTTAATTTATTTCGCGATACGAGAAAAATACCAAAGCAAAGAGATTCCAAATTCTTGTGAGAGAAATAAGTTTCACTATCTTCCGTTCCCCAACGGAATTAAGTTTCAATGTTTTTATTTTTTTACTCATTTAAAATGTATCAAAACTTTATGAGGTCCTTTTCAATTATCTCAGATTGCAGACAAAATTAGTTTCTTTGATTAGCGAAATTTACTGCAAATGAAGACAATCGTCAAACTATTTTCTCTTTAGGTTGCAGAATAAAAAGTGCGAAGGTTTGAACAATTTCAGGAACGGAAGTCGCCAATTTGTGGAGCTACAAAAGGGATTCAAGATTGGAGGACCGGTCTTTAAATTTGGGATTTTTTTTTTTTTTTAATACAGAAAACTAATTTGAAAGTCTTCGAAATTGATGTTCTTTTTTATTATTTGAAAATTATTCAAATTTTAAGGCATTCAAAATTTTAAACAATTGGACTCTGGAAAGTCTTTTTAGTTTTTCTCTCATAAAATTTAGAGGCATCTCGCATTTAAATGCATTAGAATTTGAATACATTCTTTTTCAAAATAACAAAGTTTCTTTTTCAGGCTCGGAGGTCGGAGGAGGTCAGTGGAGGAATCTAGGAATTCGAGACGTAAATTTATTTTTGTTTCAGATTCTAATTTTGAAGGACAAACTGTACAAGCTTGAAATCTTAAGCGGATATTACTTTTTTAGCTGGTGGAGAATCAAAGCGGTTGTTTCCAATATGTAAATTGTTTCTTTTTTTTGCTTCTACTCCTTCGTGGTACCCACTTCTAGAGGTGAGTTTAATGTTATTCTTGAAACTCCTTTTCCCACCCTTCGTGAAGTAGGACGCTTTGTATCTACTTCTGCAGATTAGCGATATACTAACGACTGATATATTTAATATAATAAAGAAGAGTACACGATATATTGCAGAAAACGTCTTGTCTTTTGTCGGGATCGCGTCTCAGAAATATTTCTCTTCTTGCAAACGAAACCATCGATTATGAGATTTCGGAAGCGAAAATGCATTTTTTTGTTTCGCTTTAGTTTCCTTTTTTTGTTTTCATTTTTCTTCACATTTAGATGTAATTATATATGTTGCTACGTTCAAAGATTTAAATTACATATACTTTTTTTTGTCAAAAAAGATTTTTTTTTTTTTTTACAAAAAAACCGTGTTTGCGAAAAAATTGTAATTCGTGATTATACTTTTCTTGTAGTGACTCTTTAAATAAAAATATATGATTGAATATGGTTGTTGGTTTATATTATTTACAGAAAAATTGATCCATATTGATTATTTGAAGCTTCTAAGAGTTGTGAAACCGACATTCGATCAATTTTATATGAAGCCGAGGAGTCTGACCCTGGTGATATCACGAAATTTTTAAATACAAAGATATATTGTTTTCCATAAAAAAATATGAATTCACATTTTTGTTTACAAAAAAAATTCGTAATTAATGTAGGATTAATTACCTAGAGAAAATTGAGAATAAAAAATTGCATGAGTAGTGCACCATTTTCGTTGAAAAAATCAGCCCGCCTCGCGGGCACATGTTCATCGCGCGCGGCTCGCAAGTTTGAGCATGCCTAGCCCCGTATCTACATGGACGCGTAAACGCAATATCTGTCGTTTTTTATTTGCGCGTTTCAGTGTGAAAGAAGGAGATAGAGTATTGCGTTTGACAGACAGCGCAGCCGAAAACGCGTTCATGTAGAATGGGGGTAGGGCACGCGTCTGTCGGATTTCGTGTTTCACGCTCAATAATGTATTAGCGCTTTGCGCTCGGACATTTAAAACCTTACGCTTTGCGCTCAAGTATTCATACCTTGCACTCGGATTGTTCTCTTTTGTTTTAGTAATTCTGTTTGTTTAGTAATTATGCAACTTCAAAAGTAAATGAAGCAAAACTATCTCTTCAAGATCCAAGTTCACCCATATATCTTCATCTTTTTAATTTACTGTGTGATTGAGTATAGTTAGAGATTAAGTTTCTCAATGCTCTGTAGCTTCTCACACATTCTCATCGTGATACTTGCGCTTCGCGCTTGATTTCCGCAGGACACTTATTTCCTATCTAATTTTCGATGGCTAGAACCAAAACCCCGAGTCCTATCAAAAAATGGTTGTGGGACAATATGTAGGTCTTTGAAAAAGTTCTAATTTCTCATTTACACATTCTTTCATGCCTAGCGTTGTTAGGTTCAAATTCAATTGTTTCGTCATAGAAGTTGCGATGGTTAAGACCAAAACCACGAGCCCTACCAAAAAATGGTAAAGAGCCCATTTGCAGATCTTTCAGGAAGCTATAGTTCATAATTCAGATGATTCAGACATTTTTGCATACTTTGCGTTGTTATATTTGAAATTTAGATTTTCATTCATCCCATACAATTTTCGATGGTTAGAACCGAAACCACAAGTCGTATCAAAAACATTTAGGAACAATTTGTAGGACTATTGAAAAGGTACGATTTATCCTCCAAACATTTTTACAAACCTTACATCGTTTGGCGTTGAATTCGAGATGTTGATTTTTCAATAGCAATTTTGTTGGGTAAAAACACGACCGTTGGTCAGGGAAGGCTGGTTAACGAACTCATCGTCCCTTTTGAAACCCTTAACAAGCGTACCAAAGCTCAATTCTATCTGTCCATTTTTTCGGGAGTAATCGTGTTTACGGACGGACGGACATGCATACCAATAGAAACCATCGCCAAAACCTAATTTGTGGCTCCAGAGGGTCTCAAAACGTGGAGGTCCGTTGAAAATCAAAGATGTGAAATTTCGGACAATTCCAGTACTTTCTCAACCATAAATTATAAGAATGTAAAAAACTAAAAAGCAATTTTATTCAAAAAGGCTACTTTCAATTTTCTTCTTGATGTTTTCTTAGATTCATTATAATATGGGGGGTGATATTTTGTGAGTTTCGTTCTCGTTTAACTATTTCTTTGAAACTTTTTTTTTTTTAATTATAAAATAAATCACAGAATTCAGAAACATCAAATCTTTAGACTAAATATAAGAAAATTGATGAAATTGTAATTTCTGAGGTTTGGTTTTGATTAGTACCTCTTACTTTACTATTTCTGCCTTTTCTATTATTCTTTGTCCCATAACTGGAACTTAGTGGGAATTTTATCATTAGGACATTTTTGGGCCAAGCTTGTAGGATGCAGTTATTATTCTTATGGCATTTCACGCGCAATTATCCTTCCCTACGATCCGGGTGAGGTCCTTATTGAATATGATTTGAGATTATTTGAGGTAGAAAACTATAAATTGTTAAAGAAGAATTTCTTCTTTTTAAATTTTATTTTATAATTTGAAAAGGAGGTATTCTATATATTCTATATAAAGAAATGGTTTGTAGCGAGGGCAAAACTCGCACTTTGGAGTAATTCCATTTCAAATCATCTAAAGAATTGAAGCTATTGTTAGAAATCTTGATCCAAATTTTAGTATTTGTCTCTTAGGTGTTAAATGAAAAACTCTATAGGAATTTTTTGAAAATTCAGAAAACTCTGAAGATATTTAAAATTAAAAATTTTGGCCTTTTCCCTAAACTCTGGAAATTTTTGTGATTTTGATGCTAGCAAGGTGTATTTTCTTTGAAATTATTCGTAGTAGAAATTTGCAATAAAGGAGGTCCTATATACTGCGTATCAGCTCTCCGTACATGCGCAGTCAGCTTCAGGATTGGAGGGAATTTTTTGGCGTGTAGCGCGACATGTACTCGCATGCTTGGTTTTCGGTCCATAACTCATGAACGGGTAGTTTTGGAACAAAAATGCTTGAGGGAAAATTTCCTTTTTTCCCATCACAATAATTTGAAAAGTCATGATTACATTACATACATACAATTACATAATTAGATTTTTGAATACATTTTTTTATGCAAGAAGCCAACTTCGGATTTGTGGGAGATTTGTCTCTGGGAGTTTTGTCCACTATCCAATTTTGTGGCTAAGATTATTTTCGAAGTTTGTTTCTGAATAAAAAGATTGCGATGCAATGTAAAAGCATGTAAACAGTTTCTTAAATTTGAAAAACAAACGTGTAAGCGTATCGATATAATAATAAATTCCGTTTATAAATGTAATTATTACAGTGGTATATTGAAGAATTGTTTAAGCCTTCTTTTTGGTCAACTTTTGATCACATTCTTTCAAAAAATCCTATGCAGCTTTGAGTTTCTCTTTTTACATTCTCATTCTGAATGAAAAGGTATAGGTTGTATGCGAAAATTGACATTCGCGGATTTAATGAAATCTCCACGTTTTGAGACTCCTTGAGTCAGAAAAAATGGTTATTACGAAGGTGTCTGTCTGTAATCTGTATACTCGATAACTTTCGAAAGAATGATCATATTCGATTGTGCTTTGGCACACTTTTCTAAACCCGGAAAAGAAAGGACAAGTTCTTTAACCAGCTATTTTGAATGAAAAACCAAAGAGGGGGAGCATTTTGAAATTTTTTTTCCAAGAATCAAAAATAGTAAGTAAAATTTCTTGTAGCACTTAAATGTGGAACAATTTATCCTCATGATATTTTTTTTGATAACAACAAAATTTTCAGAGTTGTGGCATTTTCAAAATTCAAAAAAATAAACGGAAATGAGAATTTTTAGCCAAATAAAGCAAGATTGAAAAGAAAGTCAGAGAGAAACAATTTTTCTTATTGGGAGCCCTACAAGATCGTGAATAAAACTTTTGGAATTTTCTCAAAAATCGAAAATTCCAATTTTGATCGCACAAAAAATAACGAAAAAATATCTGCCCGCCGCGCGGGCACATTCTCATCACGCGCGGCTCGCGCTCGATGGTAATTTCACCTCGAGCTACGCGCACGGCCTTTGTACCTCCCTGCAGTTTTATATAGAGCTTGTGAACTCAAAAGCGAAATGTCTACTACTTTAATTTGACGAGTGTGAATTCTCTTTTGTTAAAGCTTCTCCGGATTTAACGAATACATTCTCATCGCGTGTCTCGTGCTCCGCACTCGATCAAAGTTTGTCCAAAGCGGTAGAGAAGTTTTGTTGCCTAATTTTTTTCACATGTTATGTAGTTTTTCTAGAAATTCAATTTTTAATTTTATTCTTTACGATTGAAACAAAAACTACGCGTCCAATGAGAAAAATTATAACAAATTTAGATATTTTTTTTGGGGTAGAATAACTGTTCTCTATCAATATTCAGTGTTAGCCTTAGTCAATATTCAAAAATTTTATTATTTCATTTTTATAGTTATTTTTCTTGATTGAAATGAATTCATTTTATGGCTTTTTATAAATGAAACAAAAACTACTTGTCCTATCAAAAAGTTGATTTTACCAAATTTGTAGATCTTTTTCTGGTGCGCAAGTTTAGTTCATATATATTTTCCCGTTGCTTGCATAGTTTGAACAAAAAATGAATCTTTCTATTACATTCTCATCATAATGAGAAGGTATTGGTTTTATGTGAGAATTGACTTTCGCGGAATTTATGAAATGTCCAC